>ONZH01014977.1:0-30397 GCA_900303285.1 Rhinella marina | reverse complement strand
GCATACTCACTCCAAACTGTATATACTGTCCAGGTGACACTTTCTGTACTCACAAAATACAACCAAGTCTACTGCTACCTGTCACGTATATATAGCTTGATCCTAAAAATCTCTGTGCGACATTTGTCTGGGTCGCAGCAGTCTAAATAGCCACCGTCATTAGGGTGTCAGTCAGCTGTACGATAGTTTCTGCACGTCACGTTCCCAAAAAAACAAAACAAAAAGAAAAAAATAGAAAAAAAAAATAGAAAAAAAATAATTTTTTTTGTTGTTTTAGCTGAGTGGTACAAATCCATTTCACACAGCTGCGTGTAACCTTTCTGTGTGACACAGTTCAGCATACTCACTCCAAACTGTATATACTGTCCAGGTGACACTTTCTGTACCTCACAAAATACAACCAAGTCACCTGCTACCTGTCACGTATATATAGCTTGATCCTAAAAATCTCTGTGCAACATTTGTCTGGGTCGCAGCAGTCTAAATAGCCACCGTCATTAGGGTGTCAGTCAGCTGTACGATAGTTTCTGCACGTCACGTTCCCAAAAAAAACAAAACAAAACAAAAAAATATTAAAAAAAAAATAGAAAAAAAATTATTTTTTCTTGTTGTTTTAGCTGAGTGATACAAATCCATTTCACACAGCTGCGTGTAACCTTTCTGTGTGTCACAGTTCAGCATACTCACTCCAAACTGTATATACTGTCCAGGTGACACTTTCTGTACGTCACAAAATTAAACCAGACTGAACAAGTTTGTGGGTTTCAGTACACCAGGCCCATTTATTTTATTTTTTTTATAGAACACAATTACACACAGAAAATGTGGAACCCCAGGGCTAAGGTTCGAGGACGAGGGCTTGGGCGTGGGCAGTCAATTACTGCTGGGGGCAGAGGCTGTGGTCCTGGTCAGGGTGAGACAGTACCTGCTGATGAGGGAGCTGTGGAACGCCGCAGAGCTACACTCCCTAGCTTCATGTCTCAACTTACAGGGACACGTGGTAGAGGACTGTTGAAACCACAACAGTGCGAACAGCTGATCTCGTGGATTGCGGATAATGCTTCAAGTAATTTGTCCGCCAGTCAGTCTTCCACGCAGTCCACCCACGTTACCCAAGGGAGCACTCCTCTGGCTCCTCCACCTCAACCTCATTCCCCCCAGTCTGCCCCCTCCCAGGAAAATTTGGAATGCGATCCGGCATACTCTCAGGAACTGTTTTCTGGACCCTTCCCAGAGTCACAAACCACTTCTCAGGTTGCTGCTGACCTCTTTCCCGATGCCCAAGTGTTCCAACTGTCGCAGTCTGTAGGTGATGATGATGATAATGACAATGTTGAGTTAGTGGAAGAAGTTTGTAAAGAGGTGTCGGACGATGAGGAGACATGGTTGTCAGACAGTGGTGAAGTTGTTGTAAGGGGAGGAATTCCGATGGGGAGCAGACTGAGGAATCGGAGGATGACGAGGTGACTGACCCGAGCTGGGTTGATATGCCGAGTGAAGACAGTGCTTCTGAGGCGGAGGCGAGTGCTGCACCAGAACAGGTTGTAAGAGGCAGTGGTGTGGCCAGAGGGAGAAGCAGGGCCAGAGCTGGTGCATCAGCAGCAACTGTTTCACGTAGTGAAGCTCCCGTGGCGAGGCCTAGATGTTCGCAAGTCTGGAGGTTCTTTAAAGAAAGTGAGGATGACCGACGGACTGTGGTGTGCAACCTGTGCCACACCAGGATCAGCAGGGGTGCCACCACTACTAGCCTAACCACCACCAGCATGCGCAGGCATATGAGTGCTAAACACCCCACTCAATGGAACCAAGGTCGTTCACCACCTCCTGCGGGTCACACCACTGCTCCTTCCCCTGTGTCACTTGCTGCCTCTGCTAGTCAACCCTCTGCGTCACTCGCTGCCTCTTGCTAGTCAACCCCCTGCCCAGGACCCCGGCACGAGCGCCTCCCACCGGAAAACCACACCTTCGCCTCAACGATCCTCCACAGTGTCCACCAACGTGTCCCAGCGCAGCGTTCAGCTGTCTTTACAGCAGACGCTGGAGTGCAAGAGGAAATACAGTTCCACCCACCCACATGCCCAAGCCCTCAACGTCCACATCTCCAAATTGCTTAGCCTGAAGATGCTGCCCTATAGGCTGGTAGAGACCGAGGCCTTTCGCAATCTCATGGCGGTGGCTGCCCCTCGGTATTCCGTCCCCAGCCGCCACTATTTTTCCCGATGTGCCGTCCCAGCCCTACACCAGCATGTGTCGGAGAACATCATCCATGCCCTGACTAACGGTGTTTCTGAGAAGGTCCATCTAACCATGGACACGTGGACAAGTGCTACCGGGCAGGGACACTATATCTCACTGACGGCACATTGGGTTAACTTGGTGGAGGCTGGCACTGAGAATGACCCTGGGGCCGCTCATGTACTGCCCACACCGAGGATTGCGGGGCCTACCTCGGTCACGGTCTCTCAGACATACTATGCCTCCTCCTCCTCCGACCCCTCCTCCTCCACCGAATTACCATCCGTGGTCACGGCGCCTTCAGTCGGTAGCTCTAGGCGCAGCAGCAGTGCCGTGGGTAAGCGCCAGCAGGCGGTGCTCAAACTGCTGAGCTTAGGTGACAAAAGGCACACCGCCCAAGAGCTGTTACAGGGCATCACGGCGCAGACCGATCTGTGGCTGGCACCGCTAAACCTCAAGCCAGGCATGGTTGTGTGTGACAACGGGCGTAACCTGGTGGCGGCTCTGCAACTCGGCAGACTGACACATGTGCCATGCCTGGCCCACGTGTTCAATCTAATAGTTCAGCGGTTCCTCAAGACATACCCCAATCTGTCTGATTTGCTCACCAAGGTGCGCCGCATCTGTGCGCATTTTCGCAAGTCGAACACAGATGCTGCCACTCTCAGGGCAGCGCAGCGCCGCCTACAACTGCCCGCTCACCGACTGTTGTGCGACGTGCCCACGAGATGGAATTCCACATTAAACATGTTATCCAGAGTTCACCAGCAGCGCAGAGCGATTGTAGACTGCCAGATGTCATCTTCCACCAGAACTGATAGTCAGGTCTCTCAGATTCCTCAAGTCTACAATGAGAAGTGGACGTGGATGTCTGATATCTGCCAGGTGTTGAGCAACTTTGAGGAGTCAACACAGATGGTCAGCGGCGATGCCGCCATTATCAGCCTCACCATCCCGCTGCTTTGCCTGTTGAAAAACTCACTGCTCAGCATCAAGTCGGAAGCTTTGCGCTTGTCACAAGAGACGGTGGAGGAAGATACGTCGCTTGATAGCCAGAACACCATCCGTTCTGTTTCTCAGCACGTATCGGAGGAGGGGGATAAGGATGAGGAGGAAGAGGAGGAGAATGTCGGTGAGACAGTAGAGGGTACCAGTGCTCAGTCCTTAACTCTTGAGCGTGTATGGGCTAAAGAGGAGGACTTGGAGGAGGAGGAGGAGGAGGAAATGGAGAGTCAGGCCAGTGAGGAGAGGGAATTCTTGCGTGTTGGGACTCTGGCGCACATGGCAGACTTCATGTTAGGCTGCCTTTCCCGTGACCCTCGCGTTAGAAGAATTTTTTCAAACACCGATTACTGGGTGTTCACTCTCCTGGACCCACGGTACAAGCAGAACCTTTCCACTCTCATCCCTGCAGAGGAAAGGAGTATGAGAGTGAATAGATATCAACAGGCCCTGGTGCACAAGCTGAAACAATTCTTCCCATCTGACGCCGCTAGCGGCAGAGGGCATGGTTCTGTGGGCCAAGTAGCGGGGGAGAGGAGGCGAGCAGGCAGCTTGTCCAGCACTGGCAGGGGAACGCTCTCCAAGGCCTTTGCCACTTTTATGTCACCCCAGCAAGACACTGTCACCTGTCCCCAGTCTAGGCAGAGTAGGGGGGAGCTGTACAGAAAGATGGTGAGGGAGTACCTAGCTGACCATACCAACGTCCGTAGCGATCACTCTGCTCCATACAACTACTGGGTTTCAAAGCTGGACACGTGGCCTGAACTGGCGCTGTACGCTTTGGAGGTGCTGGCCTGCCCTGCCGCTATTGTGCTGTCAGAGCGGGTATTCAGTGCAGCTGGTGGCGTCATCACCGATAAGCGTACACGCCTGTCAACTGACAGCGCTGACAGGCTGACGCTTATTAAAATGAACAAAGCCTGGATTTCACCGGAATTCAAATCTCCTCCGGGGGAAAGCAGCTAAAGATTTAAATAACTTATGTATCCAATTCCTCTTCTCTACTCCTCCTGCTACTCCTCCTCCTACTCCTCCTCCTCCTCCTCCTCCTACATATCGTCTTTGCCTAACGCTGACCCAAAAAACGCCATTTTTTAGAGGTCCAACTGGCACTCTTTTAGCACAATTTTTCCAGAGGTCCACCTACAGGCCCTCTCTCCAAAAAATTTTTCCAGAGGTCCACATACAGGCCCTCTCTTCAAACAATTTTTCCGGAGGTCCACCTACAGGCCCTCTCTTAAAACAATTTTTCCGGAGGTCCACCTACAGGCCCTCTCTTCAAACAATTTTTCCGGAGGTCCACCTACAGGCCCTCTCTCCAAACAATTTTTCCGGAGTTCCACCTACAGGCCCTCTGACCAAACAATTTTTCCGGAGGTCAACCTACAGGCCCTCTCTCCAAACAATTTTTCGGGAGTTCCACCTACAGGCCCTCTCTCCAGTTCCAGTTTCCAGTTTTATTTGCGCAAACTGCATACATTTTTATTTTTGGAATAGGTGTGAAAAATAATATTACTTGCGAATCTATATTGCCCAACATTGGATACGGTAGCAAGTAGAAGACCAAACACATGCTGCCCACAGGGTTCCGCAAACTCCTGGTCCACCCGCAAATTCCTTGTCCACAATGTCAAGGAGGTCGAGGTTCTGTTGATGAGCAACAAGTCCTTCTGTACTGAAATCGCCGACAAAGTCTCCATCTAAGAACCTACAGACCATTGTGGAGACAGCGGCACAGCTCGCCATCAAAGTGACGAACCCCTAAGCCAGACTGCGCAGAGAAGATAACGAATAAATATCTCTGTGGTTATTTTTGCTAAATAAAAGTTAAATAAACCCCCCAAAAAATTAATCTGTTCCTGTGCCTGATCCAGCCAAGTTGAATCTGTCCCATCATGAGAAATTCCCCCCCAAGGAGTCCCCACTGTAACTTGCTTACCATACAACTACCTCACCCCCCGACACCTGTGTCTCGCCATTGTCCACCACCTCCTCAGAAAACACTGGTAAATCCCCACTGCGAATTAGGGCAGAGAATGTTCTGGGCTAGCACATCAGGGAAGGGGTGACTATGGGGTTCTAGGGAGTACGTGACCACATGCAATATCCATTTAAAAGTCATGCCACACTTGATGTAGCTCATAATTGACAATTGTACCAGTTGATGCTAAATTTTTAAGTTGGGGTCCTGCGTCGTCATTCTAACTACATCCGGCTGTTATCACCACCACACACGCTAGCCCAGGGGGCACTCCTCTGGCTCTTCCAGAGAAACCTCCTTCCCCCCAGCCTGCCACCCCACCTACAGGCCCTCTCTCCAAACAATTTACTTCTTTGTCCTATCTTTCTCTCTCTCTCTACAAACTATTTTTCCGGATAGCTGCCATATAAGATATTAAACTGAGTAGTATACATAGAAGACATACCACACTTGATCAATCTCATAATTTACGACTGTACCGGTTGATGCTAAATTTTTAAGTTGGGGTCCTGCGTCGTCATTCTAACTACACCCGGCTGTTGTCACCACCACACACGCTAGCCAAGGGGGCACTCCTCTGGCTGTTCCAGCGAAACCTCCTTCCCCCCAGCCTGCCCCCCACCTACAGGCCCTCTCTACAAACAATTTACTTCTTTGTCCTATCTTTCTCTCTCTCTCTACAAACTATTTTTCCGGATAGATGCCATATACGGTATTAAACTGAGTAGTATACATAGAAGACATACCACACTTGATGTAGCTCATAATTGACAATTGTACCGGTTGATGCTAAATTTTTAAGTTGGGGTCCTGCGTCGTCATTCTAACTACACCCGGCTGTTGTCACCACCACACACGCTAGCCCAGGGGGCACTCCTCTGGCTCTTCCAGCGAAACCTCCTTCCCCCCAGCCTGCCCCCACCTACAGGCCCTCTCTACAAACAATTTACCCGGATAGGGGACGTCTTAGATATTGTACAGATTTTTGTTTGGTTCTTCTTTTATTTCCCTCCTGACCTGTGATAGGCAGAGCATGGACACTTCCCCTTAGCTGCAGTGGGAAAGACACTCCCCTGGCCAGAGCAAGCTCTTTTTCCATTTTCCGTGGTCGAAAAATCCATAAAATATAAGGTCCCAAGATAGGGGACGTATACGGTATTAAACTGAGAAGAATCGATACCGCACCGGTTGATGCAACAGTTTTTCAAAATCCATTCCGGCTGTTGTCACCACCACACACGCTAGCCTAGGGGGCACTCCCCTGGCTCTTCCAGCGAAACCTCCTTCCCCTCCACCTACAGGCCCTCTCTCCAACCAATTTACCCGGGTAGGGGCACGTATTAGATATTGTACTGATTTATTTTTTAGATGCTTGGGAAGCAGCTATGCTCACCACTATACATCCAACAGCTAATACTGCTCATTTAGGTGTCATCTTCACTTTTGGACCAAAAAAGTAATATAAATGACACATATGTCACACAGATAATTTAATTTAAAATGTATGGGGGTCATTTATCAAACTGGTGTCAAGTAGAACTGGTTTAGTTGCCCCTAGCAACCAATCAGATTCCTTCTTTCATTTTCCAAAGGAGCTGTCCAAAATGAAAGGTGGAATCTGATTGGTTGCTATGGGCAACTAAGCCAGTTCAACTTTACATCAGTTTGATAAATGACCCCCTATATTTTTTTAATTTTTATCATTGGATTCATGAATACTAGTTGTATGCTCTAGCGTTAAGAAGTGAAAATAGGAATATCTGAGTGGCTGACATCCTTCTCGTCTCACTACTGCCACCGTTCTACTTCATTTTATAAGAACAGGCCTGTCAGATGAGCAATGTTTAGAACCGGCACACCTTGCCGGATTCTGTCCATTTGTGAAGGTCTTTGTTGTTTGTTATTTTGGGTTTGGTACAGACAGTTTTCTAACTTTGTCTTTGGATTTCTGTCTTTCCTGACCTGTATCTATCTTATCATGCTGCATAAACTCTGGCAACCTTAGACTTGAATTTCCTACATCAAACTTCTTCTTAGAAATTCCTATAATTTATTTCGGAAATACAGTAACATCTGCAAGCCATCAGTAGTTGCTATGCAGGGATGTGACCTAATATTCGCTGCTTAAAGGCTAGGTACACCTTTGGGGCCAATTTTTTTATTGCATTGTACTTATTTTGAGCTAAAATAATTTTTTAGATTGGTCTTTATTAAAAATATGGCTTCCTTTTTTCTGTACAGAACTCAGATGCTCTAGTAGCACCCTTTGGATTTTCTGTCAGGCCAGGAGCTGACGGACTCTTTATCTCTGCTCTCTGACCTCCTAAACACTCATTATAGCTCAGTTCTTACTGGTAATGTGGCTTAAATAAGTTTTTATGGCCTCTCAGTATTTTAGAGATAAGATTTATAAGATGACCAGCACAAAGTGAAAGTGCCAGTCACACAGCTAGAAAAACAGTTACCCTTTTGTGACAGAACAGATCAATATTTTTAATAAAGGCCAATTTAAAAAATGATTTTCAGCCAAAAATGAGTAAAATTCAATAATAACAAAATTGCCTCTGAAGGTGTACATAGCCTTTAAATTTTATACCTAATAAAGCAGAATTGAGGACATGTTTAAGATTTAATCCTGCATGTAATGAAGTCCATGGCCAAAATATCAATAAAGTATAGATTAAGTCTTAACATGAATACTGCAAAATCCCTTAGACTCTGCCACCCAGTTTAGACCTTACCAAATATAATAATGATGCAGCTGGTCCTTGCTCCTGTCCTGATACATGATTCTGACAGTTCACATAGTAAGTATTACTAATTGATGCAAAGAATCAGATATTGGATGCAAAACCCATGCAATGGTAAAAAGAATTAGTTGATCATGACCATGAGTAGAGCATCTTGACTTTTCCTTTGCACTGACTAATGAGCCTCCAGATCACTGCTGGCTCTCCTGCATCTCCCAGCGACTCATTAGTAAGCACATTGGGTATGCAGATCACAAGGACACTTTCAGCGCTCACTGCTGACAGTGTACAGATGTCGAGAAAAAGGGGGTCAGTCAGAACATCCCAGTGTGCAGGTGCACACTGCCATGGCTAGATACACAAAGGAAAAAAATACATACAATGCAACAGCACTCTGCAAACCAACTAAAGTCCAAAAATGCCATAGAAATAGAAAGTATTGTGGTGCTAATGCTACGCTTATTTAGTAAATTTGAGATTCTTGGCAAATATATTTTGTGCAAAATTATTTGGGCCCGTCTGCCAAACGTCAAGGTGATCTATGTAAGACTGGAACCTAACACTAAATGCTACCTGTTATGTGCCATAACGGGTATATAGAAGAAAAAGAAAAACGAGGGTTAATCTAATCTAAAGGAAGTAAACTTCCTAAAGAGAAGAGAAACGAGAGGCACCAGAGCAGGATGGCGAGCCTTATAGCAAAAAAGAGATTAGGGTGTTTATCCAGAGGTGATATACACGTATTCGTGTCCAGGAGTGGACGGAAATTAAATAACTAGAAAAAGTTTCAGATATGATAAAAGTTCAGCTGCTGAGGGGTCAACCGTAGGTAAACTACGTTCAAAGTAAACTGCAGAAAAACGGAAAATGATGAAATAATATCACCTGTTTCGTAATATACCCCTAAAGTCAGCGCCAATCTTTTGTGGTATCTAGTAAGGAGAAAAAGGGGGAAACCTCAGAGGGCAGTGAAATATAGTGTGCTCTCCCTCTAGTCAGAGGATTCTCATAGTTAAAGATCACAACATCAGATGCAGTAAAAAAGGCTCGGGATAAGCGTAGCCTCAATTAGTGATATAAAAGTGCTGTTACATTGTATTTTTTATTTTTTTTTCCTTTGTGTATCTAGACATGGCAGCGTGCACCTGCACACTGGGATGTGCTGACTGACCCCCTTTTTCTTTGCAGTTTGTACTGGAGGTGTGGCTGACTCCATTTAGTCGTGCACCCCTGACCAGCCTGTCTGCCCCATAGGCTGATTTTAATTAGTGTAAGTATAAAGCTGTAGCCTGCTCTCCCTGCACTCACTGGAAGCCTTTTGGCACAAGGTGAGGTATAGAGTGGGCTCAGCTTGCATGTTGGTATCTGCATTCACTGGATTTAATGAAGGCCATTTTGGCACCAAAAATGATAAAAAGCAGAGTGGACCCAGCATGCATTTGGAAACTGCACTCCCTGAATTTTATGGTGGCCGTTATGGCACATACCAGGTAGCATTTAGTGTTAGGTTCCCGTCTTACAGAAATCGCTTGACGTTTGGCAGATGGGCCCAAATAATTTTGTACAAAATATATTTGCCTAGAATCTCAAATTTGCTAAATAAGCGTAGCATTAGCACCAGAATACTTACTATGGCATTTTTGTACTTTATTTGGTTTGCAGAGTGCTGTTGCATTGTATTTTTTATTTTTTTTTTCCCCTTAGTGTACAGATGTCGGACAGGGCAGTAAATTGTATAGATATATATTTATGGCCAGTCATATGTGAAGGGGACAGTGAGGGCAGTGAGCAAGGAATGTCTACAATGTTCAGTACTGTGCTGCGTGAAGACAAACAGCTCACTGCCAAAAGCCATATTTAGTGACATGTTTTACATTAATATATGCAAAATCAATAAAGTATATTGAAAAAATGTTTATTATCACTTGCCCTGCAGAATTAACAAAACAAAAGGGCAGTTATACTTTACAGGGGTTCTTAGTCCCTAAGATAGAAAATGTGGCCTCAATCTAACCTGTGAAGGGAAGTTGGGAGAGCCATTCTTACATACCTCCAGAAGCAGTGTTGCTTCCAGGATCCTCTTCACAGTCAAGTGACTGATTTTTCTGCATCTGCAGGGCTTCTAGTCCAAGCCCATCTTCTTGCTGCCTCTCTGAAGCAGGAGATAGTATGTCATCACTGGCGTCACTGTTGGGCACCTTGGATGACATTGTAGGACACTGTGGATTTCACTGTTATGAATGCTCTGTGGCTTTCACTGTCATGGGAGCACAGTATAACAGTTAAAAAGCTCATGCAGATGACAGTGATTAGCCCAGGAAACACAATCCATTTGTCGATTGCACCTTCCTAGCGATATGCCCCCATTGTCTAAGATGAGAATATCCCTTTAAGAGGTATGCACTTCTTAATAAATTTGGTGCATCTTACGCCAATGTATTTTTTTTTTTTTTAATTAAAGCTGCTGTAAGAAATGTCATTCTTAACAAATTTTGCCCTCAGTAGTGACTAATTGAGTACAATTTTCTGGTATTCGGTAATACTTCAAAAAGCCTGAGTCTTTGTGGCATGGATTAAACAATCCTGGAAAGATTCCTTAGCTATTCTGGTCCATGTAGGCATGATAGTATCACTCAGTTGTTTCAGCCCCGTCAGATGGGACCTATAGTCTAAAGAGCACCTTGGAAGCTTGCATTTGTGGGACCATAGTGAAAGAATTACCTGGTAGTAGTTTCAATTTACTAATTAGGAAAAACTCGCTTGAGTGTTCATTTTACATAATCGATCTAACTACATATTCTGTCCAAATGCCAGTTGTATTGTCACGGGGACCCGGCGGCTCCATCCATGCTGCACTGCCGGTCTCCCACGTCTAGTTCAGAATGAGGACGCGGCAGGCGTCCTCATCTCCATGGGGATCAGGGGGCAGTGTACGCTTCCCGGCGTACGCCCGCCCCCTAGTTGCGTACTGAAGGCAGGACGAACCCGGCAGCATACTCTTCCTGGCGCTGCCGGCGTGCACCCGCCCCTTAATGATGTAGAGGCAGGGCAGGTGATCACGAGCATGGATAGGCAAGTGCTCACCTGTGGTGAGTCAGCATAGGGGTCATGTGATGCTGGCCCCGTCACATAATCCACTTGTGGGCCTATTTAACAGGCAGCCTGCTGGCCACAGGTTGCCTGTGATTGGTCCTTTAACCGTTACCCGCGTTTGGATTGCTATTACGACTATTGTGTTTTGACTTCAGCTTTTGAACTTGACCTCATCCTCGTCTCATCCCCTTGTACTACGTTACCTCTCGGCTTCCGACCTCGGCTTGTGTTTTGACTTTGTTCCTGCTTGTTTCCCTGGTTTTTGACGTGACTTCCTGGTTTGACCTTGGTTTGGCGATTATTCTCAAATTGTGTATTCTGTCTTTGTCTATTGTTTTCTCCCGTTGTTCCCCTCCCTGTATGCCCCAGCACATACCTAGGCTAGGGACTGCCGTCCAGTTGTATGCCATTGCGTAGGAAGAGCCGTGCAAGTAGGCAGGGTCAGTGGGGGGTTAAGCTCAGGGCTGCACTTATCCCTGAACTCATGACATGTATATTTTGAAATTATGTTTCAAAAATCACTTATTTTTACAGTAGATGCCAGCAAATCAAACTTCTCAAAATTCTCAGATACCTGATTTCTGAAATTTCTATCAAAGTAACAGTACAGATAAATACAACCGCCTAACAATTTACATGTTCACAGTAATTTTACCACAAAGCAAGTCAGCTTTAATAATTCCAGTTTGCAGTCCCCAGTGCAAGACAATTTCTGTATTTTTGCCGAAAGGCATTATTTCTACCTATAATTTCCAAAGAACACAATAACTAATATATGCAGAAATCCATTTTACAAGAGCTTCTAAACTCTACGTGCTTCTCTCTGTGGGCATAATACAGTTTGTTTGTTTTTTTATACATCAAAAACATTTCAGGAACAATGTTTATATAATTTCATTTCACTTAATTGATGAAATGTAATAACTCCCAGAGATAACAATGTAATTGAATTATAAGCGCAAGTAAAAAATGGGAAGACAGATTTAATTTTAATAACCGACTGTGGTATTTTGTATGTAAAGCTGCCGGTGGTAGTAGATAATGTTGTAACAATCAACAAAGGTCTTGAAAGTAATTAAAAATGTCATAGCATAGCCAAAATATAATCAACATAAACAGCACAGGTAACAATATGCAACATGTTAAAGTAAATCGGAAAATCAGAACAGCATGACTTCAGGTTACCAATGTTAATTGAACTGGACTAAACTGAAAAAGAGACAGATTGGAAAGTATTTTTAAATCATTGACTGAATTACGCAATAAAAGTGTCAACAAGATTTACAGTCAGTTGAGAGAGATCTGTGGAGAGCCTTTTGCACAGTTTTAGAATTCTAAGGAGTTTTTAGACTCACTCTGGCATGAAACTATAGACAGCTGTCTATAGCCGTAGTATCAAGTCCATTGACACAAAATGTGTAAAATTTATTCAGGCACCGAAGTGGCATAGATTTGAAGTATAACTTACGCCATCAAGTCACAAATTATGCCACAAATATGTCCTGCACCATTTGTTACTTATCTACACTACTATTGTGGCATAAAATCATTGATAAGTATGTGCTGCCCTTTTCCATACAGATACCTGTATGTCCTTATGTTTCCTCTTGGCTCAATCTATCCCAAAATAAGTTGGGCAAAATGTCTAGCTTTGAAAAAAAATATTTGGGTTGCTCCATAGGGTGTTTCAGGTAACATAATTTTTTCTAAACCGAGTCATCTTCTACAACTCATCTCTGCATGACTGGAGCCAAGAGGAGGGTTAAAGGGAGTCTGTCACCTCCTAGGCCACTATAAAGTACATAAACATGCCCATAGCACATGTTGTAACAACAGTAATGTTACCTTTGGCGCATTCTTCAGTGTTTTAGAAGTCCCAAAAACGGAGTTTGAAATATATGCAAATGAATCGCCACAAGTGCCCGGAGGCAGCGTTTAGTGCCTTGGAGCCCGGGCTCCAGTCCTTTTTTACATAAAATCTCTGCCCCCGCTACTGCCTCTACCCGCCCTGCACCTCATTCGGGTCCTCCTTCTTAGCAGGCAAGATCCTGCGTCTCTCGCCGGGACGGGGCATGCGCACTGCGATGCCCATTTTGGGCACGACATCGCCGAACTCAGTGCACATGCGCCGGTCCAACGGCGCGAAATCCGAACCAAAATGGGCATCGCAGTGTGCATGCCCCGTCTCGGCGAGAGACTGCGCAGGCATGGGATCTTATCTGCTAAGAAGGAGGACCCGAATGAGGTGCAGGGCGGGCGGAGGCAGTAGCGGGGGCGGAGATTTTATGTAAAAAAGGACTGGAGCCCGGGCTCCAAGGCACTAAACACCGCTCCCGGGCACTTGCGGTGATTCATTTGCATATATTTCAAACTCCGTTTTTGGGACTTCTAAAACACAGAGGAATGCGCCAAAGGTAACATTACTATTGTTACAACATGTGCTATGGGCATGTTTATGTACTTTATAGCGGCCTAGGAGGTGACAGACTCCCTTTAAGGAAGGACACATTTTTTTATGGAGCCTCAACTATCTGTTGCCAATCACAATTCTCCAGTTTTTATTTATACTAGTTTTCATACATGAGGCCCATGGTCGCCTCACTACTTGTACCACTTGAGTAGAATATTTTAAAACATTTTTCTATTGCTGTTCTTACATATGTGACATTTTAATTAGCTATATTGGTAATTATTAGGGATGAGCGAACTTTTGAAAAGTTCGGTTCGATTCGGCGAACTTTCGTGAAGTTCGGAATGGTACGAACTGAACCTAAAACGAACCTTGCTATAACGGCTGAATAATTGCAGCTACAATAGTGGGAGTCTGATAGGGTATAGTTTCGTTTAGTTGCAGTTGCTATTACAATGAAAAAAGTAGAAAAAATCAAAGGCCAAAAATAGTGAAACCTCAGCCAGGTCGACAACATTTGACAGCATTGAAGATGTCCGCTGGAGCAGTCCATGTCATGCCAGAGCACCAAAAACACACGGTAGATCGTGGCACCAGCCCAAGAATAGGCTGCGTTGAAGTCGATGCGGTCTCAGGACATCACAGGTCAGAAGACAGACAGGCATACCATTTAATTAGACCTTGTGCACCCCAGAACAGGTACACATTAGCCAAGGTGTAAGTGATTACACGGGACATAGGACACAAAGTGCAAGTTGGCAACACCGGCAGCATTGCCTTGGACCCAGTATGGTGGAAAACAGACATTTGACAGTGGAACCAGCAGCAGTAATAGTACTGTATTGGACCCAGTATGGTTGCGAACAGACAATTGACGGAGGAGGAGGAGGCAGCAGCACTTGATTGCACCCAGGCCAGTATGGTTGAGAACAGACAATTGACGGAGGAGGAGGCAGCAGCACTTGATTGTACCCAGGCCAGTACGGTTGAGAACAGACAATTGACGGAGGAGGAGGCAGCACTTGATTGCACCCAGGCCAGTATTGTTGAGAAGAGACAAGTTGAGGAGGAGGAGGAGGTAGCACTTGATTGCACCCAGGCCAGTATTGTTGAGAAGAGACAAGTTGAGGAGGCAGCTTCAGCAGCTCTTGATTGCACCCAGTATGTTTCCAAATAGACATTTGACGGTGGGGGCATTAGTAGGAGCAGTATTCTTTTGGACCCAGAAGGGCCTAGTACAGAGAACTGAAGTTGGAAGCTAAGAATATGCACGCTTGTAAAAATCAGTTTTTATACATGACAAAATGTTGATGTAGAGTTCAGCACAGGACAGTCAACGTTAAAAAAAACCCTCTAACATTACAGCTAGTCTAGTAGGATACGGATAAGGTTAAATAGACAGACAACCTCACCCACAGAATCCATGAGGTGAAGAAAGGACATTTAAAAAGGCACAGATTCAAGAAGGCTTTATGCCAGTTCCATTATCCAAAAATATGTGCCCAATTTTCATGAAATGGACACCTCACTAGCACTCGCTTTACAAATTGATGCAACTACTCTGGTGTCAAACCTGTTGAATCTGGGCCTATGGCTGTTGGCGAGACATATATATATATATCTTTGTTACACCAGTTTGATGTCCTAACCGAGTGCAGCGCCCAACCCAATGGATGTATGCTTTTGTGTTTTTTTAGTGCTGGTTTAAAGGATAAGTCCGGGCAATTTATAAGTTTCTGGGTCAAGTAAGGGCACAGAAAGTTATTAATTGCCTGGACTTACATTTTAAAGTGGGTAGGGGAAAAACCCCTAATGGGGTATGGGAGTGACCTTCCCGCCCTCTCTTTGGTCACTCCCAAAAAACCTCACCCTATGGGTACCTTCACATGTGGCTGCGGGTCTGCTGAGTGAAATCCACAGGGCAATTTTATACCGTTCACCAACGGGCGTTCAGTGCTATGGTGCCGTCCGGACATACGCAGTTCTGCGCTGAACTGGGTATTTGCGTCCAGCCCCATAGTACTGAAGGCGGCATAAAATCAGCCAACGATGCGCTGTCGATTTTAGGCAGCAGAGAACCCCAAAAAAGCATCCCATTGTAAAGGCACCCGTAAATAAGGCAAGTTAACCTGCCTTTCAGCAACTGTTTGTTGCTGTAACTAACTGTGGAGGTTTTTTATATCACAGTTGAAGGACAGCAGCCTCCGTGATATATACCCCATAGACAGCCTTATTCCACGCGTGACTGCATGAGAGGCGTGAAATCATTCGCACAGAGAAGAACCCCATCGGGATTTGCAGTGCGAGATTTTACTACTCTCATGATATCAACAAAATACCTCAAGAACAGTTAGTACCCGCTCACAAAACGGTGAGTAGTGTTCCTTGGCACGGGTGCCAGGGATAGAACCCCACGGCTATAGTTCACAAAAGGTGAAATCCCCACTTTGTGAAGCATAGTCGTGGGGATTATTTTAGGGATGGTACTGTTCTTGGGGTATGGGTTGGACGGTGCACCGGTGTGAGGCATTAAGCTGGTGTGGAGATGTTAAATGGCCAACACACCATGGGCATTAAATTTGGAGATGGGGTTCTGTTTATTCAAATGTATCCAAATTAAGTAGGGAATTTTTAAGGTGATTTTGTTTAAATTGGGGTCTAAGGGGGGAACATTACTTAATAAGTTAAATTATGGATTTTTACATTGGGCACATATTTAGGATATTAAGGACAGTTTCTTGGACACACGGATTGCCATGCAAGACGGGTGACTGATGACTTAGTCATTCACATCAGGCAGGGAGGTGGTATAATCCGATGTAATCCAGGCACGATTCATCTTTACAAAAGTCAGCATCTCAACACTGTGGCAAGAGAGCCTCGTTCTTTGCTGTGTTACGATGTTACCCGCCACACTGAACACCCTCTCTGACGCAACACTACTGGCTGGGCAGGACAGCAGAGCCAAAGAAAACTCTGCCAGTTGAGGCCAAATGTCCAGTTTCTCTGCCCAGTACTTCACGGGGTCGGTGACACTTTGGGGCAGGGTACAATCCAGGTAGGCAGTGACCTGGTGGGTGAGCTCATGCTGGTCCATGCCATGAGTCTGGTGTTGTGTCCCCTCTTCAGCAGCTGGCTGCATGAAATTGCTCATCAGATATTGGAGGCTGTAGCGACTTCTCACGCCTTCACTAGTGGTGGTGGTAGTGAAGCGCGCTGGTTCCCCCCGAGAGGATGTTGTCGGGGAACCTGGCTGGTCTCGCTGGTAAGTTGAGACCAACTGACTGGTGAGTAGGTCCCGGTAGTACACTAGTTTTGCCTCCCTCTCTGATGGCGTAAAAAATTTAGCAATTTTGCGGCGGAAGCGAGGGTCCGCCAGGGTGGCCAGCCAGTATTGGTCCCTCTGGCGGATGTACACAATCCGGCTGTCATTCCTGAGACACTCCCGCAGGCACCTTGCCATATGCACCAAGGACAATGAGCGCCTCTCCTCTCCACTGTCCTCGGTATAGTTCCAGGGTCTGCTGGGGTCTTCCTCCTCTTCCTCTACCACCTCATCCTCCATCTCCTCCTGTGATTGAGAGGCAGAGAAGCCAGGTGGCGGTGTGTGGAATGGCTGGGCGTAGACATCTTCCTCCTCCTCACCCTTCATCTGCACTTCATCCATCTCTGGGCTCAAGGCGATGTTCAGCCTTGGAGTGGTGGCCTGGGAATCCTCGCTGATGATGTTGTTCAGCGCACTTTCCAGAACATGGACGAGTGGGATGATGTCGTTGATCCCATAGTCATGCCTGCTCACAAACAGAGTTGCGTCCTCAAAAGGGATCAACAATTGGCAGACTTCACGCATCATCTGCCAGTGTGTGACTTGGAAGTCCCAGTGTGGCGTGAAGCTGCCTGATTGCCCCATGAGGTAGTCTGTAACGGCTGACCTTTGCTCGTACAGGCGGTCCAGCATATGGAGGGCAGAATTCCAGCGTGTTGGCACGTTGCAGATTAGCCGATATTGGGGCAGACTGCGCTGTCTCTGGATCCCGAGCTGGGTGTTCCTTGCAGTGTAGGAGTGGCTGACGTGTTTGCACACTCTGCGTGACATCCTCATAAGGTCCTGTAATGCAGGAAATGATTGAAGAAACCTGTGCACTATGAGGTTTATCACATGTGCCATACAAGGTGTATGACTCAGCCCTCCCTGCTGCACTGCAGAGACAATGTTCCTCCCATTGTCTGCTACAACACTTCCCACCGTTAGTTGACGTGGGGTCAGCCATTCATCTATCTCCTCCCTGATGGTCCAGAGGAGCTCCTGCCCACTGTGGCTCCGTTCACCCAGGCTCACCAAACGGAGGTCAGCCTGAGAGCGCCAGGCCTGACATCGGTGGTAAGACACCGGGGCAGGTTGGACTGCAGTCAAAGCAGCAGATGGTTGCAAGGTGGTGGAGGCAGAACTTGTGCTTCCCGTTGCTGGCCCCCTAAAGCACCGTGGAGGTGACAGTGGCAAGAATGGGGCAACTTCCTGATGGTCTTCTGGGAGGATGTTGACCCAATGGGCAATAACAGACATGTACTGCCCTTGCCCATAATTAGAGGACCAGACATCAGCACTCAGGTGCACGGTCTTGGACACCGAGAATCCCAATGAGTCGCCAATCTTTTTCTGCACATAACTGTGCAGTGATAGGACAGCTTTGCCAGAGATGTAGTGGCGGCTGGGGACTCGCCATCTGGGGTGCGCACATGCCATGAAATCCCTGAAAGGCTGGGAGTCCACAAGGTTGAAGGGCAGGGACTGAAGCACCAGCAGCTTAACCAGGTGTCCGGTCAGTTTCTGGGCCATGGGATGGCTGCTGGAATACACCTGATGTCTGCCCATGGACTCAGTCACGGATTGCTGCCTCATTAGGGGTGTAGATGGCAGTGACACTGTGCTGCTACCACGACTGACCCTCTCATTGCACAGCAGGCACAAAGCGATGTGCTTATCTGTCCCCAGGTGGAAGAACTGCCAGACGACAGAGGACCGTGGTTTGCTGACAGCCACGGGGGGTCTTGCTGG
The DNA here is from genome assembly GCA_900303285.1 of Rhinella marina. Classification (NCBI taxonomy): domain Eukaryota; kingdom Metazoa; phylum Chordata; class Amphibia; order Anura; family Bufonidae; genus Rhinella; species Rhinella marina. Next base: position 11,870 of record ONZH01014977.1, on the reverse strand, counting down.
CTGTTGACTGCCACTGCTGCCTCAGGATGCCCTCTCAGGACCAAGGCTTTGAGGTAATGATCTCTGCCTTGTAGCTTGTCTTCTACCCCTCCCTCTTGTGCCTCAGTTCCTTGCAACAGTGGGATGTTGCTGCGTCGGTGGCACCTCTATTTCCTCCCCTGATGATGCTGAGGATAATGCTGCTTGAGGGCGCCACGTCCGATCAGCGACATCATCATCAAAGTCAACACCACTGCTACTTTCCTTCGGTGGCTGGGACAGGATATCAGGTGTGGCACTGGATGCCCCTCCCTGGCTCTGTTGACTGCTTACAGCCAACACCTCCTCTGGAGTCTCAGTACGTTCCACCCGCTGACTTTGGTGAACTTCCTCCTCCTCATCACTAAAAAGTTGTAGAGACTCCAAGGGCAGATCAAGGTTTGCCAAGAGTTCCCTGGCAGAAGGTGCCCCAAAGGTGAGTGGCATTCTAATAACAGGGGACGGGGCAGAGGACTCTCGCTGACCGTCCCATGTAAGGGTGGTGTCGGATGATCCAGCCGATGCTTGACTCCTCGTTTGGGAGCTTTGGGCGGTGGAACTGGAGGATTGGGTAAGACAATATAGAACCGCTGGCTGTGTGGTTCTTACATGACCAGTGGGCGTCAGGGGTAGCTGCACCCTGCTGCCACGCCTGTTACCCCGGGGTGGGGGAAAATGAAATTAGAATAAAAAAAGGCTTCTATAGGTTACTTCACCTTAGAGAGCTTTACACCTGTATTGGTGATAAGTGAGTTATTGGCTGGAAGGCACAAAGTTTAAATGAGTAATGCTTTGTGGGTTGACGGCACCCAGCAAAGCAGAAATGGACAGGTTTTGTGGGGCGCTGACTTAGCGTCACACTCTATGGAGGGCTCGAACAAGTTTTGCTGCTATAGGTTACTTCACCTATAACAGCTTATGAGAAAGAAACTTTTTTAATTTACTTTTTTGAAATATTTTGTATTTTTTTAACTTTTTTAAACTTTATTTTTTTATAACTTTTTAAACTTTTTTTTAAACTTTTTTTTTTTACTTTTTTTTTTAACTTTTTTTGTTGCGGCTAAACGGGGTTGACGGCACCCAGCAGAGCAGCAACGTGTAGCGTGTACTCTCGGTCACGGGACAGGAGCTGGTTCAATGCTACCTGTCCTGACTCTCTTCTCACTTTTCTCTCCCTATTTCTTTTTTTATCTCCCTATCTCTCCCTAGATCTCACTATTTATTTATTTAGATGCCTATCTCTCCCTATCTCTACCTATCTCTTGATTCCTATTGTCCCTATCTATCACCTTATCTTCTAGCTTTCCCTGGATCTTGCTATTTGGTTCTTTCTCTTCCTCTCTCCTGCTTCTCTCACTAACCCTTTCTATTCCTTCTCTATCTCTCCCTGTATCTATCTAGTTGTTTGGCTATCTATCTATCTATCTATCTATCTATCTATCTATCTATCTCTTTATCTCTTTTCCCTCTCTATCTAATATGGAGCTCCTCTCCCTGTGAAGTCTGGCGACGCACTGACGAGCTGTTGGCGCGCTCAGGCACTTCAGGGGCTGTGGGGTGACGTCACACATCTTGATTTTCACAGAAAACCAGGATACAAGGGATTATAGGAGTAATAATCCCTTGTATCCTGGTCTATTCTGTGAAAAAAGAACAGTTTTGCGTCGCCGTTGTTATTTTAACCAGATTCGTTACGAACTTTCTCAAAGTTCGGTTCGGTGACGAACCAAACTTTTGGCAAAGCTCGTAACGAATCTGGTTCGTTGCGGTTCGGTTCGCTCATCCCTAGTAATTATGCAACATGCATTAGATGCCATGTAACATAAAAATGGCAGAAATTTATGAAAAATACTATCAAAAGGGATCTCATGATATAAGACATTTATATAAGACATTATATATGTGTTATCTAAGGGGTATTCTTATCATTATGAACAGCCCCTAGTATGTGGAGTATGTGTGAGTGGTCAGGCGATGCTCCTCTGGGTTTCTAGGAAAGATAGTCAAATTAGCTTTCCTAATCCCATCTGATGGCAGCAGACATCAGACATGATGCGGCCCCATTCACTTCTATGGGGCCAGGAGCCACGGCACGGAGCTAGCTCAGTGCTGCGTCTCTTTTGAAGCATTGTCCTATACTTGTCCGTGCGCATGGACCAGTACAGGTACTTTCTATGGGGCCGCACGGCGTGTGTTCCGAGCAGTATGCGGTGTCCGCAGTAATGCGGCCCGCAAATATACAGTCGTGTGAATGGGGCCTTACTGTTTACCTGCTCACTGTGCAATTATAGCACTGCTGTCCCAATTCACTTCAATTGGACAACTCCATTCTATTCACCTGAGAATAGAAATAATACCCACCAAGTGGTTCCCCAAAAGGCCCTGCAACTAAAAAAGCTGTTCCTATCTGCCGTGCTCTGATAAAGAGCTTTTGTCCTGAAAAAGCTATTTACAGACGTAAGGCTGACTTAGCTATTTTCCTGGTTTTGCTAAATAATCACATTTGAAACTCTGGAAGGCTGTGGGAAGATAATGTGGCGCTCTAATGGGTACTGTGTTCTCCTTACTGTTTACCTGCTCACTGTGCAACTAAAACTCTGCTGTCCCAATTCACTTTAATAGTACAACTCCACCCTATTCACCTGGGAATAGATCATCAGTATGGCAAAAGCAGGAAAACTTTTAAGGTTAAGCAATTCCATTTTACCATTTTGGGATTAATTTGAGATGGACCAGAAAGATCTCCAAAATAATATTCAACTGAAAGTGAGACAAGACATCTAGAATATCTAACAAAGTTTACACTTCTCTCAATGAAATCTGCAAGCTAGTTCTCTTTCTAGAAAGACAAGGGAACCAGATTGTGTCAACAGAGATTTTCCTTATTTGGTTGACTGGCCTTATGGGGTATTGTTCCGGGTGCTCTTTATCATTAGGGAGATTGAAAAATATGCATGAGTATTGTAAGCTGCTCCTCTGGCAGTATGCTCATTGTAGGTGGTAGGTTTTCCTGAAGTTTTCAGGTTGCTTTAGAAGGTTTAGATTTGGGGGAAGAATCTGATGTGCTGGGGTAGTGAGTTCTAGAGTATGGCTACATTCACATGACAGTGAAAACAATGTCTGTTAAAAATACAAAAACTGTCAGTTTTTTACAGACTTTTTTTACTGGTGTCTTTCTGGGAAACAGACTAAAGGGAGTACTAGTGAGTGTCCTGGCTGGATGTATAGAGCGCACTGTGATCTGACACTGCAGACAGTCAAGTTACTATGCAGCGTGGGCCCCGAGAACAAGAGAGCGTAGGATAGGTCATCAATATCACATCAGCAGGGGTCTGACTCCCTGCACCCTCGCCAATCAGCTGTTAGAAGAGAAGGCAGCATTCACGTGATCGCTGCCTTCTCTGCTCTGTTTACTTGCTCGCCACAGCAATTACAGTTGTGAGCAGTGTAACTACACGTATGATGTCCCCATTCACTTCTGTGGGATGGCTCTGTAGTATACACTTGATCAGATGGAGCCATCCAATAGAAGTGAATAGGGATGCCATTATTGTAATTACACTGTTCACCACTTCAATTGCTGAGGCAAGCAAATAAATAGAACACAGAAAGCAGTGTTCTTTTGAGCGTTGCCTTCTCTTCAAACAAACAGCTTACCATCGGGGGTGTGGTGTATAGGTCATCATAGTAACATAGTAACATAGTTTATAAGGCCGAAAAAATACATCTGTCCATCCAGTTCAGCCTGTTATCCTGCAAGTTGATCCAGAGGAAGGCAAAAAACCCCTGTGAGGTAGAAGCCAATATTCATCACTTTAGCGGAAAAAAATTCCTTCCCGACTCCAATCAGGCAATCAGAATTACTCCCTGGATCAACAACCTATCTCTAGTAACTATAACCTGTAATATTATTACCCTCCAGAAATACATCCAGACCCCTCTTGAACTCTTTTACTCAACTTACCATCACCACCTCCTCAGGCAGAGAGTTCCATAGTCTTACTGCTCTTACCGTAAAGAATGCTCTTCTATGTTTGTGAACAAACCTTCTTTCCTCCAGGCGCACAGCATGTCCCCTCGTCACGGTCACAGTCCTGGGTATAAAAAGATCATGGGAGAGATCTCTGTACTGACGCCTGATATATTTATACATAGTTATTATATCTCCCCTCAGTCGTCTTTTTTCTAAAGTAAATAATCCTAATTTTGATAATATTTCTGGGTACTGTAGTGCACCCATTCCAGTTATGACTTTAGTTGCCCTCCTCTGAACCCTCTCCAGCTCTATGTCTGCCTTGTTCACAGGAGCCCAGAACTGTACACAGTACTCCATGTGTGGTCTGACTAGTGATTTGTAAAGTGGCAGGACTATGTTCTCATCACGGGCATCTATGCCTCTTTTCATGCAACCCATTATCTTATTGGCCTTGGCAGCAGCTGTCTGACACTGGCTTCTACAGCTTAGATTGCTGTTCACTAAAATTCCTAGGTCCTTTTCCATGTCAGTGTTACCCAGTGTTTTACCATTTAGTATGTACTGGTGACTTGCATTATTCCTTCCTATGTGCATAACCTTACATTTGTCAGTGTTAAACCTCATCTGCCACTTCTCTGCCCAAGCCTCCAGTCTATCAAGATCCATCTGTAGCAGTGTACTGTCCTCTTCTGTGTTAATTACTTTACACAGTTTAGCGTCATCTGCAAAAATTGATCTTTTACTGTGCAAGCCATCTACAAGATCATTAATAAATATATTGAAGAGAATTGGGCCCAATACTGACCCCTGTGGTATCCCACTAGTGACAGTGACCCAATCTGAGAATGTGCCGTTAATAACCACCCTCTTTTTTCTATCATTGAGCCAGTTACTTACCCACATACAGACATTTTCTCCAAGGCCAAGCATTCTCATTTTATATACTAACCTTTTATGTGGTACCGTGTCAAATGCTTTGGAGAAGTCCAGATATACGACATCCATTGATTCGCCACGGTCAAGTCTAGAACTTACCTCCTCATAGAAACTGATTAAATTGGTTTGACATGACCGATCCCTCATGAAGCCATGCTGATATGGAGTTATTTGCTTATTTTCATTGAGGTACTCCAAGATAGCATCTCTTAGAAAACCTTCAAACAGTTTACACAATACAGATGTTAAACTTACCGGCCTATAGTTTCCAGGCTCTGTTTTTGAACCCTTTTTGAATTTTGGCACCACATTTGCTATGCGCCAATCCTCTGGAACACTCCCTGTCAGTATAGAGTCCTTAAATATCAGAAATAAGGGTCTGGCTATGACATTACTTAATTCTCTTAGGATACGGAGGTGTATGCCATCCAGTCCTGGCGATTTGTCTATTTTAATCTTTTTAAGACGTCGCTGTACTTCTTCCTGGGTCAGACAGGGCACTTTAATGGGGAATTTACTTTTATATTCTGCATTTAATCTGACAGTTTATTTTCCTCAGTGAATACCGTGGAGAAAAAAATATTTAATAGCTTTGCTTTCTCCTCATCGCTCTCTGCAACTCCCTCCTTAATTACTCTGTAAGGGGCCGACACCTTCTGGTTTATACTTTTTACCATTTATATAATTGAAGAACATTTTTGGGTTAGTTTTACTCTCTTTGGCGATTAATCTCTCAGTCTCTAGTTTGGCTGCTTTTATTTGTCTTTTACATATTCTATTTCCTTATAGTTTTTCAATGCTTCCTCGCCACCCTCCTGTTTTAGTGATTTAAATGCTTTCTTTTTGTCATTTATTGCTTTCTTTACAGTTCTATTAACCTTTTATTTCCATAAGATATGTACCTCTCACAATTAGATATTAGGATGCTTTTAAAAATATCCCATTTTGTGGCTGTATTTTTATTTTTGAGGATTTTGTCCCAATTGGTTAGGCCTATGGCCTCTCTTAGTTGGCTAAATTTAGCTTTTTTCAAGTAAAGAAAAGAGGACAACCCCTTTAACAGTAGGGCTGGAGGGAAGGGGTTAGGTTGAGAATTTGGCATGGGTGACATTTCAATTTTTACCTCAGGCAATAGAAAGGCCAGGTGCTCCCCTGCCCCTTGCCACAAAGCACTGGGGAAGGGGGGGGCAAAGCTGAACTCTTGCACCAGAGCCAATGAACCTTTAGCTACGCCCCTGACTACAACAGACAGTTCAGAAGAACTGGCAGATAATATTTGTTATTTAATGTAATCTGCCATGATTGTGCCTGATCACTACTGCATACTCTGCAGCGTGATAATACTCTGAAAAGCACAGACCATGTAGAACTGGAATCAGACTACAACTGTGGTCAAGGTAACTCAGTGTTTTTGGTTATATTGGTACTTGTATAGTGGCTGTATACACTTGTTTCCTCCTGAAAAAGCGAGTGTATGCCTGTCTTGACTATATGCTCTGGTGTTTCAATTTTCCACTTTACTTTTCCTTCTTGTGATGATCGTGTGGTTTATGTGTTTCAGGGAGTGGTGAAGGGCAAGACCGAGTAGAGAAAATCTGTCACCCTCACCTGAATCCACCCCTTGTACATTGTGGTGAATTTGCCATAGATTTCTATGGCATCAAACTATGGCTCAATATAATTCACATAACCATATTACAAATGTAATACATTTGGAAAGTAGTACACTGCCAAAGGTTTTAAAATATATTCATTAATGATGTATTATTTTCAACTCCTGCTCAATCTACTCAGTTACTACCACTCTATAAAATGTTCCATTGAGCTCAGATACCATATTCAACGTGACAGCTTCCCTTTAAACAAATTATATTTTACTATTCTAAGAAGAAAACCGTTTTATTAGCTTTATGTACAGTGTACCGTAAATCACTTTCCTCAGATCTACCAGGAAAAATTAGGCCATGTCGTGATTGGCAGATAACACTTAGGCCAAGTATGACTTATCCCCAAGACAAATAAAGTAGTGTATAAATCATATGTGCAGTGAATAGTTTATTAATCTGGTGAGCAAAATAGTTTCCACAGGTTTTATCACATAACTGTCTTGTAGCAGAAGGTAAATCTATTTATCTTTCATATGGAGACCTTCATTATTACTGCAGTGACCATTCATTAGACACATCACATCATAGACATGCTACATGCAGCAATATATGCAAAGGTTTGTTCGTTTTTTGTAAATAAAGCAAATAAAGAAACATGGTACACCATTTCAGGTGTACCTACTGTATGTATGATCAGTATATCCATATGCCTACGAGCATTACTCCACATCATGAAAGTCAGACACATCCACAATGGAGCTATCATATTTATTTACACCCCTCAAATTTTCCCCACCATGCGCTCAATATCGTATAATGACAAAGTGAAAACAGAATGTTTGCATTGACATAAATATTCAAACCCTTTACTCAGTACTTAGTTAAAGCACCTTTGGCAGTGATTACAGCCTCCAGTCTTCATGGTATGATGTCACAAGGTTTGCATATCGGGATTTTGTGATTTTTGCCATTTTTCTCTGCAGATCCTTTGTCAGGTTGGATGGGGACCATCAGTGGACAGCCATTTTCTTGTCTCTCTAGATATGTTTGATTGGGTTCAAGTCAGGGCTCTAGCTGACCCACTCAAGGACATTCAGAGATGTCATTGTTTTGTTTTGTTGGAAGGTGAACCTTTAGCCTAGTCTGATGTCCAGAGCACGCATTAAGAATCAGGGGTGTAGCTATAGGTGAAGCAGATACTTTGGGGCCCGAACTCACAAGGGACCCCCTCAGGAGGAGGACTGAAAGAGTTTATCGTCAGGGACCCCCCCCCCCGAACAGTATTATACAATGACATTATATGCAATGACCCTGTAGGAAATGGATGGAGAGGCTGCCGGAACTCATCTGAATGCTCGATCTTGACTAACTGCAGGAGTGGGGGGTATTCGAAAATTTGCTGTGGGGCCCAGTCATTTCTAGTTACATCACTGTTAAGAATATTTCTGTACTTTGCTCCTCTCAACTCTGACCAATCTCTCTGACCCAGCCACTGATCCCCGACAGCATGAGGCTGCCATCACCATGCTTCATTCTCAGGATGGTATTGGACAGTGTCTGCTTTTCAGGCAGGCACTGCTTAAACATAATACTTAGAATTGAGACCAAAAAGTTAATTCTTGATTACGACGGTTTCTTCCAGTCTTAGAGTCCTTTATGTGCTTTTTTTTTTGCAATGTTAAACATGTATTGTACTGAGGGGAAGTTTTTTATGGCCACTGTGTCATAAAGGCCAGATTGGTGGAGTATTGCAGTGATTGTTGACCTTCTGGAAGCTTCTTCCACCTGCACACAGGATCCTTGGAGGCCATTGGATTCTTGGTCAACAAGGCCCTTCTACCATGTTCCAAACTTTTTCCATTTAAGAATTATGGAAGCCACTGTGCTCTTGGGAACTTTCAGTGCAGCAGAAATATTTGTGTACCCTTCTCTAGATCTGTGCCATAGACTCTGTTTCTCAGCTATACAGGCAGTTCATTCCTCCTCTTGGCTTGGTTTTTGCTCTGATATGTGTTGCCAGCTGTGAGACCTTATATCGACAGGGGTGTGTCTTTCTATATCTTGTCCAATCAACTGAATTTGCCACAAGTGGACTCCAATCAAAGTATAGTAGCATAAGCATAGATAAATGGGAAGCCCCCAGAGCTAAATTTCAATGTGTCATAGCAAAGAATGCCTGAATGCTAAATTTTTGTTTTTCCTCTTTAATAAATTTGCTAACATTTCTAAAATTCTGTTTTATTTATTTTTTATTAAGGGGGATTGAGTGCAGATTGATGGGAAAAAAACTTGTTAGAATCTGAAAAAGTAAAAGGGTCTGAAGACTTTCCAAAGTCATAAAATGTAAAATCACAGTGTAATGCTTTCTTCATATACAATGACAGAATGATAATATTTTCCAAGCATATGGTATTAAACTCAGACTGAAGAACACAGTAAAGTTCACAAATATGTAGTTTCTAAAGAGAGACATATCCGAATATGGAGGGAGTTGGAGTTGATCCCACACTCACCATAATTTGAGTAAGACATTAAACACCATCTGGTAAGGATCTTTGAGCAAGCATGGACCATTTGAAAGAAAAGAAGCCATAGTCGTTCAAAATCTTCTCTAGTCTATACATCTGATCTACTCTATCCGTCCATTGTCGTTTATTTGGTAGATCTGTAGTCAGCCATTTGGCAGGATTCAGCAACTTTGCTGTATTAATAAGATGTGTTGGTAGTAAATGAGGGCGAACGAAAGGTGAATCCAACCATAAAAGAATTGTTTCTTTGGATAAACAAAGTACTGACTAGAGATGAGCGAGCATGCCCGTCCGAGCTTGGCGCTTGTTCAAGTAATATGGTACTCGTAAGTACTCGCTGCTCGGACGAGTATCTCGCCATGCTCGAGGAAATGGCAACTTCCGCATTGTGCATTTTTGGAGCTTATAAACTCAGCCAATCACAAGCCAGGAGACTCTGCGGTACACCCAGTATCACGTGGGGCCCTTACATGTCGATAGCAGGGGTTGGATGGCCTGATCAGGTGACCCTGGAATATACTAGTGACTGCCCGCGGTGCTCGGCTCAGATGTCGTTAGGGATAGAGCTGCTGCGTTTCAGGGAGAGTGTTAGGGCCTGCATTTAGTTCTTTGTTAGGCAGGAGTGATCTCAAAAGAACCCAACAGCCCTTCTAAGGGCTACAAGACATTTTTTTTGTCTCCGGGCTGGCTGGCTGGCACTAGTAGTGCAGCTATCGCCATATATAACCCTTTTTTTTATTGTTATATCTCAGTGATACAAATCCATTTCATACAGCAGTGTGGAACCATTCTGTGTGTCACAGTTCAGCTGTCCACTCACCACAAACCACAATCTGTATTTTATGTCCAGGTGACCCATACTGTACGTCACGTCAGTGAAAAAAGGTCTTTTGCTCTCACTTATACAGCTGCATTACAAAAATCTCTGTGCGACATTTGTCTGGGTTGCAGTCAAAATAGCCACCGTCAGCAGGGGCTGAGTTTGTTCTCTGATAGTTTCTGCACGTCACGTTAAAAAAAATATATATATATATAAAAAAATATATATATAAAAAAATATATAAAAAATAGTTTTTTTGTTGTTTTATCTCAGTGATACAAATCCATTTCACACAGCTGTGTGTAACCATTCTGTGTGTCACAGTTCAGCTGTTCAGTCACCACAATCCGTATTTTCTGTCCAGGTGACCGATTCTGTACGTCAGGTCAGTGAAAAAGGTCTTTTACTTTCACTTATACAGCTACATTAGAAAAATCTATGTGCGACATTTGTCTGGGTTGCAATTAAGCAGACCAAGTCTGCCTAATCTAATAGTTTCCGTGTAATTGCTCCATACTGTACGGTACGTAATAACATACGTAATTTAGCTCTAATTTATCCACCTATATACAAAGCACAATCCGTATTTTCTGTTCAGGTGACCCATTCTGTACGTCATGTCAGTGAAAAAGGTCTTTTGCTCTCACTTATACAGCTACATTAGAAAAATCTCTGTGAGACATTTGTCTGGGTTGCAGTCAAAATAGCCACCATCAGCAGGGGCTGAGTTTGCTCTCTGATAGTTTCTTCATGTCACGTTCCAAAAAAAAAAAAATATATAAAAAAAAAAATATAAAAAAATAGTTTTTTTGTTGTTTTATCTCAGTGATACAAATCCATTTCACACAGCTGTGTGGAACCATTTTGTGTGTCACAGTTCAGCTGTTCAGTCACCACAATCCGTATTTTCTGTCCAGGTGACCCATTCTGTACGTCACGTCAGTGAGAAAGGTCTTTTGCTTTCACTTATACAGCTGCATTACAAAAATCTCTGTGCGACATTTGTCTGGGTTGCAATTAAGCAGACCAAGTCTGCCTAATCTAATAGTTTCCGTGTAATTGCTCCATACTGCACAGTACGTAATAACATACGTAATTTAGCTCTAACTTATCCACCTATATACAAAGCACAATCCGTATTTTCTGTCCAGGTGACCCATTCTGTACGTCACGTCAGTGGAAAAGGTCTTTTGCTCTCACTTATACAGCTACATTACAAAAATCTCTGTGAGACATTTGTCTGGGTTGCAATTAAGCAGACCAAGTCTGCCTAATCTAATAGTTTCCGTGTAATTGCTCCATACTGCACGGTACGTAATAACATACGTAATTTTGCTCTAACTTATCCACCTATATATTTTCTTGTTCAGATTGAACAAGTTTGTGGGTTTCAGTACAGCAGGCCCATTTTTTTAATTTTTTTTATATAATACACTTATATACAGAAAATGTTGAACCCCAGGGCAAAGGGACGAAGGCGAGTGCGTGGGAGTGGGCATTCAATTACTTCAGGGGCAGAGGCCGTGTTCCTGGGCAGGGTGAGACAGTACCTGCTGATGAGGGAGCAGGGGAACGCCGCAGAGCTACACTCCCTAGCTTCATGTCTCAACTTACAGGGACACGTGGTAGAGGACTGTTGAAACAACAACAGTGCGAACAGGTGATGTCGTGGATTGCGGACAATGCTTCAAGTAATTTGTCCACGCAGTCCACCCACGTTACCCAAAGGAGCACTCCTCTGGCTCCTCCACCTCAACCTCCTTCCCCCCAGTCTGCCCCCTCCCAGGAAAATTTGGAATGCGATCCGGCATACTCTCAGGAACTGTTTTCTGGACCCTTCCCAGAGTCACAAACCACTTCTCAGGTTGCTGCTGACCTCGTTCACGATGCCCAAGTTTTCCAACTGTTGCAATCTGTGGGTGATGATGATGATGATGACAATGTTGACTTAGTGGAAGAAGTTTGTAAAGAGGTGTCGGACGATG
>ONZH01014976.1:0-20513 GCA_900303285.1 Rhinella marina | reverse complement strand
TTTTTTTCTAAACAGTAAGAATACAGTCAGTATTTCTTTTGAGAACGCGTTTCTAGATATTGCATTTTATCATAAAATATGTGTGCTCTACAATGAACATTCAAACTGTATTTAAAATAGTTGGTAATGAAAATATAAAACAATATGTACTTTAATAAGATAATTATTAACAATAAAATATTGTGCAATAAAAATGTGCTAATTAAAGCTCATGCTGATAGTCTTAATATAGTTAACATGCTAGCTATCAGTATAGTCCACTATGTAGGAACTAATTAAGCAGTATGCAGAGTTTTCTAAGTAATTCTGGCATAAAAAAAGCACCATCTGGCCCTCCTTCCACAAGCTTGCAGTAATCAAGTAAAGTATCCACTGATCACGCTATATTATGTGGGGATATTATGTACTTCTGGCAACGGTACCTCTAACTATTTAAACTCTTAAGTCACTCATTAAAATCATCTACAAAATGCTGGCTTTAGATTTTTTCTAAACTTCAGTAAATATCTCTGCAAACAAATAATTGATACAAGATGTCACTTTCAATGTAAAGATGCTTTTAAAGGACATCACAGAAGTGACTATAGTTTAGGATTAGAGATGAGCGAGCATACTCGTCCGAGCTTGGTGCTCGTTCGAGTATTAGGGTACTCGCTGCTCGGACGAGTATCTCGCCATGCTCAATGAAATGGCAACTTCCGCATCGTGCTTTTTTTGCGCCTATAAACTCAGCCAATCATAAGCCAGGAGACTCTGCGGTACACCCAGCATCACGTGGGGCCCTTACATGTCGATAGCAGGGGTTGGCTGGCCTGATCAGGTGACCTGGAATATACTAGTGACTGGCCGCGGTGCTCGGCTCAGATGCCGTCTGGATGTCGTTAGGGATAGAGCTGCTGTGTTTCAGGGAGAGTGTTAGGGCCTTCATTTAGTTCTCTGTTAGGCAGGAATCACCCACAAAGAACCCAACAGCCCTTCTAAGGGCTACAAGAATTTTTTTTTTTGTCTCCTGGCTTGGCTGGCTGGTACTAGTAGTGCAGCTATCGCTATATATAACCCCCTTTTTTTTTTTTAATTGTTATATCTCAGTGATACAAATCCATTGCCCACAACCATTCTGTGTATCGTAGTTAGCTCTACGATAGTTTCTGCACATCACGTTCCAAAAAAAACTAAAATCCAAAAAAAAAATTAAAAAAAAATATTTTTTTTGTTGTTTTAGCTCAGTGAAATCCATTTCACACAGCAGTGTGGAACCATTCTGTGTGTCACAGTTCAGCACACTCACTCCAATCCGTATTTTCTGTCCAGGTGACACTTTCTGTACGTCACTTAATACAACCAAGTCTTTTGCTGCCTGTCATGTATATAGCTTGATTCCAAAAATCTCTGTGCGACATTTGTCTGAGTCGATGTCTAAATAGCCACCGTCAGTAGGGTGTCAGTCAGCTCTACGATAGTTTGTGCAAGTCACGTTCCAAAAAAAACAAAACTACAAAAAAAATATATAAAAAAATATATAAAAAAAATAGTTTTTTAGTTGTTTTAGCTCAGTGATACAAATCCATTTCACACAGCTGCGTGGAACCATTCTGTCTGTCACAGTTCAGTACACTCACTCCAATCCGTATTTTCTGTCCAGGTGACACTTTCTTTACGTCACTTAATTAAACCAGACTGAACAAGTTTGTGGGTTTCAGTACAGCAGGCGTTTTTTTTTTTTTTTTTATATAATACACTTATATACAGAAAATGTTGAACCCCAGGGCTAAGGGTCGAGGACGAGGGCGTGGGCGTGGGCATTCATTTACTGCAGGGGGCAGAGGCCGTGGTCCTGGGCAGGGTGAGACAGTACCTGCTGATGAGGGAGCTGTGGAATGCCGCAGAGCTACACTCCCTAGCTTCATGTCTCAACTTACAAGGACACGTGGTAGAGGACTGTTGAAACCACAACAGTGCGAACAGCTGATGTCGTGGATTGCGGATAATGCTTCAAATAATTTGTCCACCAGTCAGTCTTCCACGCAGTCCACCCACATTACCCAAGGGAGCACTCCTCTGGCTCCTCCACCTCAAACTCTTTCCCCCCAGTCTGCCCTCTCCCAGGAAAATTTGGAATGCGATCCGGCATACTCTCAGGAACTGTTTTCTGGACCCTTCCCAGAGTCACAAACCACTTCTCAGGTTGCTGCTGACCTCGTTCCCGATGCCCAAGTTTTCCAACTGTCGCAGTCTGTGGGTGATGATGATGATGATGATGATGACAATGTTGAGTTAGTGGAAGAAGTTTGTAAAGAGGTGTCGGACGATGAGGAGACACGGTTGTCAGACAGTGGTGAAGTTGTTGTCAGGGCAGGAAGTCCGAGGGGGGAGCAGACTGAGGAATCGGAGGATGACGAGGTGACTGACCCAAGCTGGGTTGATATGCCGAGTGAAGACATTGCTTCTGAGGCGGAGGCGAGTGCTGCACCAGAACAGGTTTTAAGAGGCAGTGGTGTGGCCAGAGGGAGAAGCAGGGCCAGAGCTTGTGCATCAGCAGCAACTGTTTCACGTAGTGAAGCTCCCGTGGCGAGGCCTAGATGTTCGCAAGTCTGGAGGTTCTTTAAAGAAAGTGAGGATGACCGACGGACTGTGGTGTGCAACCTGTGCCACACCAGGATCAGCAGGGGTGCCACCACTACTAGCCTAACCACCACCATCATGTGCAGGCATATGAGTGCTAAACACCCCACTCAATGGAACCAAGGCCGTTCACCACCTCCTGCGGGTCACACCACTGCTCCTTCCCCTGTATCACTCGCTGCCTCTGCTAGTAAACCCCCTGCATCACTCGCTGCCTCTGCTAGTCAACCCCCTGCCCAGGACCCCGGAACGAGCACCTCCCGCTGGAAAACCACACCTTCGCCTCCACGATCCTCCACAGTGTCCACCAACATGTCCCAGCGCAGCGTTCAGCTGTCTTTACAGCAGACGCTGGAGCGCAAGAGGAAATACAGTTCCACCCACCCACATGCCCAAGCCCTCAACGTCCACATCTCCAAATTGCTTAGCCTGGAGATGCTGCCCTATAGGCTGGTAGAGACCGAGGCCTTTCGCAATCTCATGGCGGTGGCTGCCCCTTGGTATTCGGTCCCCAGCCGCCACTATTTTTCCCGATGTGCCGTCCCAGCCCTACACCAGCATGTGTCAGAGAACATCATCCGTGCCCTGACCAACGCTGTTTCTGAGGAGGTCCACCTAACCACGGACACGTGGACAAGTGCTGCCGGGCAGGGACACTATATCTCACTGATGGCACATTGGGTTAACTTGGTGGAGGCTGGGACCGAGAATGACCCTGGGGGCCGCTCATGTACTGCCCACACCGAGGATTGCGGGGCCTACCTCGGTCACGGTCTCTCAGACGTACTATGCCTCCTCCTGCTCCGACCCCTCCTCCTCCTCCACCGAATTACCATCCGTGGGAACGGCGCCTTCAGTCGGTAGCTCTAGGCGCAGCAGCAGTGCCGTAGGTAAGCGCCAGCAGGCGGTGCTCAAACTGCTGAGCTTAGGTGACAAAAGGCACACCGCCAAAGAGCTGTTACAGGGCATCACGGCGCAGACCGATGTGTGGCTGGCACCGCTGAACCTCAAGCCAGGCATGGTTGTGTGTGACAATGGGCGTAACCTGGTGGCGGCTCTGCAACTCGGCAGACAGACACATGTGCCATGCCTGGCCCACGTGTTCAATCTCATAGTTCAGCGGTTCATCAAGACATACCCCAATCTGTCTGATTTGCTCACCAAGGTCCACCACAGATGCTGCCACTCTCAGGGCAGCGCAGCGCCGCCTACAACTGCCCGCTCAACGACTGTTGTGCGACGTGCCCACAAGATGGAATTCCACATTAACATGTTATCCAGAGTTTACCAGCAGCGCAGAGCGATTGTAGACTGCCAGATGTCAACTTCCACCAGAACTGGTAGTCAGATCAGTCAGATTCCTCAAGTCTACAATGAGGAGTGGACGTGGATGTCTGATAT
This sequence comes from Rhinella marina, assembly GCA_900303285.1. Taxonomy (NCBI): domain Eukaryota; kingdom Metazoa; phylum Chordata; class Amphibia; order Anura; family Bufonidae; genus Rhinella; species Rhinella marina. Next base: position 16,490 of record ONZH01014976.1, on the reverse strand, counting down.
CTGCCAGGTGTTGAGCAACTTTGAGGAGTCAACACAGATGGTCAGCGGCGATGCTGCCATTATCAGCCTCACCATCCCGCTGCTTTGCCTGTTGAAAAACTCACTGCTCAGCATCAAGTCGGATGCTTTGCGCTTGTCACAAGAGACGGTGGAGGAAGATACGTCGCTTGATAGCCAGAGCACCCTCCGGTCTGTTTCTCAGCGCGTATCGGAGGAGGGGGATGAGGATGAGGAGGAAGAGGAGGAGAATGTCGGCGAGACAGTAGAGGGTACCAGTGCTCAGTCCTTAACTCTTCAGCGTGTATGGGCTGAAGAGGAGGACTTGAAGGAGGAGGAGGAGGAGGAGGAAATGGAGAGTCAGGCCAGTGAGGAGAGGGAATTCTTGCGTGTTGGGACTCTGGCGCACATGGCAGACTTCATGTTAGGCTGCCTATCCCGTGACCCTCGCGTTAGAAGAATTTTTTCAAACACCGATTACTGGGTGTTCACTCTCCTGGACCCACGGTACAAGCAGAACCTTTCCACTCTCATCCCTGCAGAGGAAAGGAGTATGAGATTGAATAGATATCAACATGCCCTGGTGCACAAGCTGAAACAATTCTTCCCATCTGATGCCGCTAGCGGCAGAGGGCATGGTTCTGTGGGCCAAGTAGCGGGGGAGAGGAGGCGAGCAGGCAGCTTGTCCAGCACTGGCAGGGGAATGCTCTCCAAGGCCTTTGCCAGTTTTATGTCACCCCAGCAAGACACTGTCACCTGTCCGCAGTCTAGGCAGAGTAGGGGGAGCTGTACAGAAAGATGGTGAGGGAGTACCTAGCTGACCATACCAACGTCCGTAGCGATCACTCTGCTCCATACAACTACTGGGTTTCAAAGCTGGACACGTGGCCTGAACTGGCGCTGTACGCCTTGGAGGTGCTGGCCTGCCCTGCCGCTAGCGTGCTGTCAGAGCGGGTATTTAGTGCAGCTGGTGGTGTCATCACCGATAAGCGTACACGCCTGTCAACTGACAGCGCTTACAGGCTGACGCTTATTAAAATGAACAAAGCCTGGATTTCACCGGAATTCAAATCTCCTCCGGGGGAAAGCAGCTAAAGATTAACATTACTTATGTATCCGATTCCTCTTCTCTACTCCTCCTACTCCTCCTCCTCCTCCATATCGTCTTTGCCTAACGCTGACCAAAAAACGCCATTTTTCAGAGGTCCAACTGGCACTCTTTTACCACAATTTTTCAGGAGGGCCCCCTACAGGCCCTCTCTTCAAACAATTTTTCCGGAGGTCCACCTACAGGCCCTCTGTCCAAACAGTGTTTCCGGAGGTCCACCTACAGGCCCTCTGTCCTAACAATTTTTCCGGAGGTCCACCTACAGGCCCTCTCTCCAAACAATTTTTCTGGAGGTCCACCTACAGGCCTTCTCTCCAAACAATTTTTCCGGAGGTCCACCTGCAGGCCCTCTCTCCAAACAATTTTTCCGGAGGTCCACCTACAGGCCCTCTCTCCAGTTCCAGTTTCCAGTTTTATTTGCGCAAACTGCGTAAATTTTATTTTTGGGATAGGTGTGAAAAATAATATTACCTGCGTATCTATATTGACCAACATTGGATACGGTAGCAACAAGAAGACCAAACACATGCTGCCCACAGGGTTCCGCAAATTCCTGGTCCACAATGTCAAGGAGCTCGAGGTTCTATTGATGAGCAACAAGTCCTTCTGTGCAGAAATCGCCCACAACGTCTCCATCTATGAATCTAAAGACCATTGTGGAGAGAGCGGCACAGCTCGCCATCAAAGTGACGAACCCCAACGCCAGACTGCAGCGAAGATAACGAATAAATATCTCTGTGGTTATTTGTGCTAAATAAAAGTTAAATAAACAAAAAAAAAAAAAAAAAAAAAAAAGGATCTGTTCCTGTGCCTGATCCATCCAAGTTGAATCTGTCCCATCATGAGAAAGTCCCCCCAAGGAGTCCCCACTGTAACTTGCTTCCCATACAACTACCTCACCCCCCGACACCTGTGTCTCGCCATTGTCCACCACCTCCTCAGACAACACTGGTAAATCCCCACTGTCAGCACACGGAGACTGCAAAAGGTCTTGCGAATTGGGGCAGAGAATGTTCTGGGGTAGCACATCAGAGAAGGGGTGACTATGGGGTTCCAGGGAGTACGTGACCACATGCCATCTCCATCTAAAAAGTCATGCCACACTTGATCGAGCTCATAATTGACAATTGTACCGGTTGATGCTAAATTTTTAAGTTGGGGTCCCGTGTCGTCATTCTAACTACATACGGCTATTGTCACCACCACACACGCTAGCCCATGGGGCACTCCTCTGGCTCTTCCAGCTCAACCTCCTTCCCCCCAGCCTGCCCCCCACCTACAGGCCCTTTCTCCAAACAATTTACCCGGATAGGGGACGTATTAGATACTGACTTTTGTTTGTTCCTCTTTTAATTGCCTCCTGACCTGTGATAGGCAGAGCATGGACACGTCCCCTTAGCTGCAGTAGGAAAGACACTCCCCTGGCCAGAGCAAGCTCTTTTTCCTTTTACGTGGTTGAAAAATCCATGAAATATATGGTCCCAAGATAGGTGCCGTATACGGTATTAAACTCAGAAGAATACATACCGTACCGTTTTTTTCTAGAGTTTTTCCAAATCCATCCGGCTGTTGTCACCACCACACATGCTAGCCCAGGGGGCACTCCTCTGGCTCTTCCAGCTCAACCTCCTTCCCCCCAGCCTGCCCCCAACCTACAGGCCCTCTCTCCAAACAATTTACCCGGATAGGGGACGTATTAGATATTGTACTGATGTTTTTTTGGTTCTTCTTTTAATTGCCTCCTGACCTGTGATAGGCAGAGCATGGACATGTCCCCTTAGCTGCAGTAGGAAAGACACTCCCCTGGCCAGAGCAAGCTCTTTTTCCTTTTCCGTTGTCGAAAAATCCATGAAATATATGGTCCCAAGATAGGGGACGTATACGGTATTAAACTGAGAAGAATCGATATGCCCTACTAGGAGAATTTGGGGTAATGGTGGGATTAGGCAGCCTCAGAGGCATCCATGCATGCTGCCCCTGCTGTTTCCTGTCCATTTCCGTGGTGTTTCCATCATTTTCTGAGGTTTCCAGGTTTTCACCCAGCCTTCCCTAGGCAGAGCCTTGGTCCCCTGCAAAAATGCTCGAGTCTCCCATTGACTTCAATGGGGTTCGTTATTCGAAACGAGCACCCGAGCATCGGGAAAAGTTTGACTCGAATAACAAGCACCCGAGCATTTTAGTGCTCGCTCATCTCTATTTAGGATGCATTTTTAACATCTATTTTTATAACCTTAAAGACCATCTGTTAGCATGATCAGTCATATTAAACCAGGCATACTGCCTGCCTGGTAGGGTTGATCATGCTGATTAACATGATACCTTTGTCATATCTGTGTGTAGAACCGTTGTCAAGATATTTGTGTTTTTAGCATTAAGAAAATGAGTTGCTTTAAGCACCATGGTGCCAGACTGAGCCCTTGGAGCACCACTCTTATAACAGCCCTCTGAGCTTTTCACTCCATCCTCCCTCTTGATTGATGAATGCTGTGACCCCCTTGTGGCAATAAAGCCTCTTGACCAGAAAAAAAAGCTGTACGAGGAGGAAAACACACTTTCCTCCAAGCAACTATGCACTTCCACTCTCAGATAGGAATAGGACAGCTGTTGGTAAAATCTCAATGATCATACATTCTCCTCCTTGTACAACCCTCTCTCCCTGGTCCAGAGGCTCAGCTGCCACCAATAAGTGGCAAGACCCGCTTGAATTTTAGTGTACAATATCAAATCATGCATTCATATTGGAATGCATAATTTTGTTAACACACTGATACCAGGGCTTTTTCTGCATCATTACTAAGTCCATACCACTGGAACATCAATGAATATTTGTTCCTAAATATTTATCACATCACACTGTCACCAATGTTAGCAATTTTTTTTATTTGTTTGTTTTTCAGTCATTCAGACACGAAAGTACAGAGCTAGACAAGTGCTCCTGCAACTGTTTAGGGGTTTCCTTTTATTCGTTCAGAGCAGAGAAAACTGGTTTAGTTAGCTGAGAGGCCTCTATTGGGGTCTGGTTAGTACTCTTTCCACTTTCTCCTCATGAAGAGTGGCTAGTATGCTTGAGGAGTATTGTAGGCTAAGCAACACTCCTCTGGGTTTCTTGGAAGATATATGCAAATGATCGTATATAACATTGCTGGAAAACCCTTACATGCTTGTCAGTGAAAATTATACAGAAGAAAACAAATTTCCAGCATCCAGGGAGTAATAAAATCAATCCATGTTTATTAGTAACTTTAAAAATTCACATGGCAGATAGGGGTCATGATTAAGAGAACACGTCGAAATTAGTTGATTTCTATCTGCCATGTGAATGTTTAAAGTTACTAATAAACATGAATTTATTTTTATTACGGCCTGGATGCTGGAAGTTTGTTTTCTTTTTGAGATGTACCTTGTTCCGGGAGTTACATGGATGAACTTAAGTTCTTTTTGTTTTCTTATGAAAATTATAAAGCTAAAAAATTCCAACTGGAAGCCCTGCCATGACAGGTAATGCATGTGCCTGTGGGATGGCCTGCACATATCACTAAGATGTAAATGTCCCTTGTATCACTGCTAGGGGTGACGGATTGTCATATGTGACTGTCATGTGATGGCTTCCCAGCTCACACCAGCCCATGGGGTAGTGTATTGCTCTCTAGCAAAGGCAAGATTGAAGCTCTCACCACAAGGTCTCCATGCTCAAACTTGACCATTTATGGATACCAAAAAGCATGGATTGGTCAATAAAGACAATATGGTTGTCCATATTAGTCCAGGATTCTCATTCACAACACCACTGCAAACAAAGGCAATGGTGGCTGCTTGTCAATATCAGATAACATAGTGGGCTTCATGACAAAGATCTTTCTGCTAAGCACCCGAAAATGGTGAGACAGGGGGGTGAAATGAAAGTACCACCTGTGTCTGGGTGGTGGACAATGAAATTGTGGGAGCTTCTTTTGCTTGTCGGCAGATGAAGTGATCCTCTCTACTGGTGATCTGTCTGAGCCTTGTGCATGCACTCACATAACCACTGCTCCCAATATCTTCTAACAGCTAGTTCATAATGGCCTAGATGTCAGACAGTTCATCAAAATGTTCAAAAAACTAAAGGAAACCAGTTCAGCTCATCATTATTAACAGCAACATCCGGAATCCTGTCTTGACAGCAGTAACAAAAAGTTAAAAAAGAAAAAGATGATCCAGCAACTAGAGATGAGCGAGCACTAAAATGCTCGGGTGCTCGTTATTCTAGTCAAATATTTTCCGATGCTCGGGTGCTCGTTTCGAATAACGAACCCCATTGAAGTCAATGGGAGACTAGAGCATTTTTGCAGGGGACCAAAGCTCTGCACAGGGAAGGTTGCCTGAAAACCTGGAAACCTCAGAAAATGATGGAAACACCACGGAAATGGACAGGAAACAGCAGGGGCAGCATGCATGGATGCCTCTGAGGATGCCTAATCGTACCATTACACCAAATTCTGGGCAACAGCCTGGTGGTGACCCTCAAGTCAATTGTGCTGACCCAGACCAAGATGGGCAAGGCACATGCGCTGGCACATGTTAGGAAAGCACCCAACTAGGTGCAACGAAGGTCCATCACCACCTATGGGTGACACCACTGCCCATGCTGGCACTGCTGTCCTATCCGCCGCCCCAGGACGCAGGCATAAGCGTCTCCCTCTCGCACCCACCCAGGAGTACACAGCGTACACAAAGTTCTCCCAGCACAGTGCCCAGCTCTCCCCATCCCAGACGGGCAAACATGCACCCCACATCCACCCTGTCCACAGCAGACACAAAGACCTCCAAGCACAGTGCCCAGCTTTCCTAATTCCAGATGGGCTAAGACGCACACTGCACCCACCCATTAGTTTCCACACGTGCCCCTCAAGACAATGTTTGTGTGCCAGGGCCGGGTAGTAACCCTCCTTGAAGTTGTGGGGGAGAGGCCTCCGGTGACCCTCAAGACAATTTTGGGCAACATTGTAGTGGCGAGCCTCCAAAAAATCATGGGTGAGAGCCTGGAGGTGACCCTCAGAAACAATTGGTTTGAAAAAGCATGGTGGTGCACCCCTGAATGACAGTCTGTGACAGATTGCAGGTGAACCCTCTAAAATTGTAGTCTGGCACACCTTAGTGGTGAACCCCTAAATTACATAGTTTGACTGAGATTGCAGTTTACAGCATGGGGGTGAACCCCAGAGTGGCTTGGTTAGACTAAGATAGCAGCTGAACCACCCCAAAATTTTGCCTGACACAGCATAGCGGTGACAACAGAGTGACCAAGTTAGATGAGATAGCAGGTGAGCCACCCAAAAATTTAGCCTGACACAGCATGGCGGTGACACCACCAAGTGACCAAGTTATATGAGGTAGCAGCTGAGACACCCAAACATTTAGCCTGACACAGCATGGCGGTGACACCACCAAGTGACCAAGTTAGATGAGGTAGCAGGTGAGCCACCCAAAAATCTAGTCTGACACAGCATGGCGGTGACACCACCAAGTGACCAAGTTAGATGAGGTAGCAGGTGAGCCACCCAAAAATTTAGCCTGACACATCATGGCGGTGACATCACCAAGTGACCAAGTTAGATGAGGTAGCAGGTGAGCCACCCAAAAATTTAGCCTGACACAGCATGGCGGTGACACCACCAAGTGACCAAGTTAGATGAGGTAGCAGGTGAGCCACCCAAACATTTAGCCTGACACAGCATGGCGGTGACACTACCAAGTGACCAAGTTAGACTGAGGTAGCAGGTGAACCACATAAAAATTTACCCTGACACAGCATGGTGGTGAACCCAGAGTGACCAAGTTAGACTGAGGTAGCAGGTGAACCACATAAAAATTTAACCTGACACAGCATGGCGGTGACAACAGAGTGACCAAGTTACACTGAGGTAGCAGGTGAACCAAATAAAAATTTAGCCTGACACAGCATGGCGGTGACAACAGAGTGACCAAGTTAGACTGAGGAAGCAGGTGAACCACCCAAAAATTTAGCCTGACACAGCATGGCGGTGACACCACTTATGCCTTGGTAAGACTGAGATTGCAGTAAAATGGCTGTAGGAGAGCCTCCCAAAAAATTGTTTTGGAATGTCTGAAGTTGACTCTCCAAAAAAATTGTTTTTGAGTGTCTGTATTTGACCCTCCAAAAATGATTTTGGAGTGTCTGTAGTTGACCCTCCTAAAAATTGTTTTTGAGTGTCTGTAGTTGACCCTCCTAAAAAATAGTTTTTGGGTGTCTGTAGTTGACCCTGTAGTTGTAGTGGCCCTCCGTAAACATTGTTTGAAAAGAGAGCCAGTTGGCCCTCTGAAAAATTGCCTGTTGGCTCAGCGTTTGTGTAAGAAGAGAAGGAGGAGGAGGAGAGGAGAGGATACACGAAGAATCTTCATGTTGAGCTGCTTTGCCCCAGTGAAGATTTGAATTCCGGTGAAATCCAGGCTTTATTCATTTTAATAAGCGTCAGCGCTGTCAGTTTACAGGCGTGTACGCTTATCAGTGATGATGCCACCAGCTGCACTGAAGACCCGCTCTGACAACATGCTAGCGGCAGGGCAGGCCAGCACCTCCAAGGCGTACAGCGCCAGTTCGGGCCACGTGTCCAGCTTTGCAACCCAGTAGTTGTATGGAGCAGAGTGATCACGCAGGACATTGGTGTGGTCAGCTAGGTACTCCCTCACCATCTTTCTGAACAGCTCCCTCCTACTCTGCCATAAAACTGGCAAAGGCCTTGGAGAGAGTTCCCCTGCCACTGCTTGACAAGCTGCCTTCTCCCCTCCTCTCCCCCGCTAGTTGGCCACAGAACTACGTCCTCTGCCGCTAGCGGTGTCAGATGGGAAGGATAGTTTCAGCTTGTGCACCAGGGCCTGTTGATATTGATTCACTCTCATACTCCTTTCCTCTACAGGAATGAGAGTGGAAAAGTTCTGCTTGTACCGGCGGTCCAGGAGGGTGAACACCCAGTAATCGGTGTTGGCAAAAATGTTTCTAACGCGAGGGTCATGGGAAAGGCAGCCTAACATGAAGTCAGCCATGTGCGCCAGAGTCCCAACACGCAAGAATTCCCTCTCCTCCATAGGCTGACTCTCCATTTCCTCCTCCTCCAACTCCTCCTCTTCAGCCCATACACGCTCAACAGATAAGAAGGAATGAGCATTGGTACCCTCTTCAGTCTTGCCAACAGTCTCCTCCTCTTCCTCCTCTTCCTCCTCATCCTCCTCCCCCTCCTCCAATACGCGCTGAGAAACAGACCTGAGGGTGGTCTGGCTATCAAGCGACGTATCTTCTTCCCCCATCTCCTGTGACAAGCGCAAAGTCTCTGACTTCATGCTGAGCAGTGACTTTTTCAGCAGACAAAGCAGCGGGATGGTGATGCTGATAATGGCGGCATCGCCACTGACCATCTGTGTTGACTCCTCAAAGTTACTTAACACCTGACAGATATCAGACATCCACGTCCACTCCTCATAATTATTCTAATTATTTACCACAAATGAAATAACAATATATGCGATAAAATACAAAAAATGTTATTATAAGTATATTAAAAGGTACAAACAAACATTAAATACGTAGTTAGCGATGGAAAGGTCCTCAGCGGATACACAAGAAGAAAGACGCAGGGCAAACAGGGTGGCAATATTCAAGTCATGATGGTACAAAAGGTCATAGTAGTCAAAAGAGCATATCCACAACAATTAAAGTACATATTAAAGTGCCAGTGCCTCAAAGATACCTCTGTACCATACATATGACATTAAGTTCATGTGAAAAATAGTAAGTTACCAACCCCAGGCCCTCCACTCTCGACGCGCGTTTCGCTCACTGCTTCATCAGGAGATGTCACACAATCATAAACACAGATATATATACCCCAAATATCCACTCACATGTCCTACACCTGGTAATGGGCGTTCCCATTCAATCCTCGGGCCTTCACAACCGGATATGATGTCATATGTTTTCTTTCTCCACAAATATGCTAAAAGTGTATCAATAGCTCCTTCTCAACCAATCGCCCCTCTAAGTGTGGCCATAAATATGCCATCCATACAGCCTCTTACTCACTTGTGTGCCCCAATACGCTGGGAAGAGCCACGCGCTCCACCCTGGAACGCACGCCACAAGCGGAAGCACGGGCCGCACCGGAAGTGCGTCATCCATATCCAGTGCCCGGAAATGGCGTGCGCTCCACACCGGAACGCACACTCAAAACCCGTTGCATACATTACAGATACCTCATTCCAATACCCGGAAATCATATGCATTCCACCCTGGAACGCAATCCAAATATGGCCTCGCAGAGTCACATAATCAATGGACAACACTAAAAAAATACATCAGAACAACAAATAACCCCATAACATGCAAATAAATAAGGCCTGTAAGTTCTCTCAGATGCCTATTCATGTGCATACTCTCATATTTAACCCTTACACTCCCAGCGCCGTACATGTACGGCGCTGGGGCGATGCGGGCACATGGCGCCTGCTCGCAAGTGCGGCGGGCGTCATGGCCGGCAAGTCTCTGCTGTTTCTAACAGCAGAGACTTGCCTCTACTTACTGCCATCGGCGACGTCTTCCTGGGCGTCTAGATGCCGTGATCACACGTGATCACGGCATCTAGTTTCGTCTGAACCCGGAAGCGTTCGCTTCCGGGTGGTGTACAGACACCCCGTGTGGCCAATCGGGGTGTCTGTACACCGTATGAAAACTGTAATCCTCGCTGGTGAGGATTACAGTTTTCAAAGTGCAATTCTTATTCTGGCCACTAGATGGCAGGCCAGGATAAGAAATGAGCAATTCTTGGATTTCTGAGTCTAGAAAATCCCTGATTGCTCATAAAGAAAAAAAAAAAGCCACAATATATAAGCCCATATTTGAGCTTTCAAATAGTAAAAAAAAAATTTTTTTAAAATGTTAAAAAATATATAAAAAATAAAAAAGATATAAAAGTTCAAATCACCCCCCTTTCCGTATAATTAAAAAATAAATACCTAAATAACAATAAATATAGACATCATGGGTATCACCGTGACCGAAAACGCCCATACTTTTAAAATATAGAAAAAAAATTCCAATACGGCGAATTGTGTGGCGGAAAAAAGCGTCCAAATGGCGATTTGCTGTTTTTTGTCGCTTTTTTTTCTTAAAAAAATTAAATAAAAAGTGATCAAAAAGTCATACACACCCCAGAATGGTATCAATAAAAACGTCAGATCGTCCCGCAAAAAAATGAGCCCCCATACAGCTCTGTACACATAAATACCAAAAAGTTATAGGGGTCAAGATGTGACAAGATAAAAAAAAAAAAGGGCAACTTTCTAATTATTTTATCACTATGAAAACGCAGGAAAAACTATACATATTAGGTATTGCCAGATTCGTACTGACCAGTAGAATGAAAGTAATGGATCATTTTTAATGCACATCGAACGCTGTAAATAAGAAACCCGTAGAACTGTAGCGGAATAGCCTTTTCTTTGCAATTTCACCCGGTTTGGATTTTTTTTCCCGCTTTCCACTACACTATATGCAATATTAAATGGTGGCGTTGGAAAGTACAACTTGTGCCGCAAAAAACAAGCCCTCATACAGCTATATGAACAGAAAAATAAAAGAGTTATGGCTGTTTGAAGGCAGGGAGCGCAAAACGAAAATGCATGACCGAAAAAACCTCCGGGAGTGAAAGGGTTAATAACCAATTATAAATAAATATCTAATATATTATGAATGCACCCATATTAATACACATCATAAGAAATATTATTAATCCATGACCCCCAACCTAGGGGAATTAAAACCTGTATGATAATAATACCCATGATTGATAAACAATTATAAGTGAATACACAAAACTATAATACATAAAAAAACACCTATTATATTAGCTCCATGATTATATTCAATTCATACCCTATAACCTAAAATAATTGTGCAATAATAATTATAATAAAAAATATCCAATGCAAATACAAATATTAGAACAAAGGTGAAACACCAGCAGTGACACACAGTGAAGTGCTCCCAAGTGACACACGTGATACAGCTAAATAATAAATACAAAAGTACTAAATATAGGTTGGTTAAGTATAAAACACCTGTCACATGCACATGATAACTAAATTCATTCCATTTAAAAAGGCCTACATAAAACAAACAAAACACTCAGAATTGGGGTCTGACCCAAAAATATATACTGTCACACCCATTGGGCCCCAGAGACATCCTATCAAGAACATCTTATAGTATCACCCGTCCAATAGTCAGATCCCTCATTGAGTAGTACTTCATATTATTATTCCATATCATTGTCCATAAATCACGCCACTTCTTATCCATTTCAGACGTAATGCCCATGTATTATACCAGTTCAGAGCGAAGTACCATCATGTTAAATATTTTTGTTTTTATTATTTTCATGTTTTCACGTCCAAGGATATTGGTAATCACACCCTTACATCCCACATCTCGAATAGAGCACCTGTTCTACTCCTAAAAGAGCCAACAGGTACAATATATCCCATTACTAATACATTCCATTCATAATGCATCCAATATGGAAGAAGAAGTTGGTTCCTGGCCACCATTCGAATCCAGGTCCCATGTATCAGCCAGAATTCACCCATTACAAATACCACATTATAAGATAAAGGGAAAAAAGAGAGAAAAAACACATACCATTAGAAGAACATACATCCAAAATTATAGGAAACCCTAGATAATCAAACACCAGGCCCCACCTTAGGACATACGGGAGCAGCAGGGGCACAATATCAGCGCCTAAAACACAATCAACCATTACATAAATACAATTAAATTACAATAAATTATAAACAATGAAATAAAAAAAACAAAAAAGTACCTACCTTATACCCTCAGCCAAACCAGAGCAGAAGACAGTCACACGCAGTCCAAGCAAAATACCTACAAAAAAGGAACAAAACTCAAATTTTCATTTAGTCCATTGGGAGTCATTGTATTCAAGGTTACAATCCATCTAGTTTCCTTTTGGGCTAGAAACTTCTTCCATTTGCCTCCTCTGATATTCCAGATGGCTCTATTGATTCCCTTGACTTTCAGCATAGTACCATCACAATCGTGATATAGTTTGAAATGACGGGGATTGTTTTTAAACAGTTAATGTCTTCCTCATCTTTCGCTGCAAGGATACCTAGGACATGTTCTCTCACTCTTTTTTTGAATTCCCTCGTGGTCAACCCCACGTATAGTAAGTTACAGGGGCAGCTCGCCACATAAACAACACCAGAGGTATTACAAGTAATTGATTGTGTGATGTCAAATGTTATCTTGCCCCGAGAGTCACAGAAAGTTGCCGATCTTTCAACATTTGAACATGCTACACAATTCCCACATGGCCTACACCCCCATTTAGGGCCTTTGGAGCAAAACCACTGTCCTGGCCTTGCAGTGCAGCTGTGCCTAGAGCTACCGACTGAATGCGCCATGCTCACGGATGGTAATTGAGAGTAGGAGGAGGGGTTGGAGGAAGAGGCATAATAAGCCTGAGAAACCATGACCGATGTAGGCCCCGCAATCCTCGGTGTGGGCCGCACATGAGCGGACCCAGGGTCAGACTCGGTCCCAGCCTCCACCAAGTTAACCCAATGTGCCATCAGTGAGATATAGTGTCCCTGCCCGACAGCACTTGTCCACGTGTCCGTGGTTAGGTGGACCTTCTCAGTAACCGCGTTGGTCAGGTCACGGATGATGTTCTCTGACACGTGCTGGTGTAGGGCTGGGACGGCACATCGGGAAAAATAGTGGCGGCTGGGGACCAAAGTACCGAGGGACAGCCACCGCCATCAGGTTGAGGAAAGCCTCAGTCTCTACCAGTCTATAGGGCAGTATCTCCAGGCTCAGCAGTTTGGAGATGTGGACGTTTAGGGCTTGTGCATGTGGTGGGTGGAATTGTATTTGCGCTTGCGCTCAAATGTCTGATGTAAAGACAGCTGAACGCTGCGCTGGGACAAATTGGTGGAGGGTGTGGAGGATTGTGTAGGTGAAGGGGTGGTTGTAGGGTGGGAGGCGCTCGTGCCTGGGTCCTGGGCGGGGGTTGACTTGCAGAGCCAGCATGTGACACAGGGGAAGGAGCAGTGGTGTGACCCGCAGGAGGTGAACGGCCTTGGTTCAACTGAGTTGGGTGTTTAGCACTCATATGCCTGCACATGCTGGAAGTGGTTAGGCTGGTAGTGGTGGCTCCCCTGCTGATCCTGGTGTGGCAAGGGTTGCAAACCACAGTCCGTCGGTCATCCTCACTTTCTTTAAAGAATCTCCAGACTTGCGAACATCTAGGCCTCAGCACAGGAGCTTCACTATGTGAAACAGTTGCTGATCTACTTGCTCTGGCCCTGCTTCTCCCTCTGGCCACTCAACTGGCTCTTCCAACCTGTTCTGGGGCTGCACTTGCCTCCCCCTCAGAAGCACTGTCTTGACTAGGCTTACCAACCCAGCTCAGGTCAGTCACCTCATCATCCACCAGCTCTTCTCCGATTCCTCACTCTGCCCCCCCCTCGGACTTACTGCCCTGACAACAACGTCACTGTCTGACAACCGTGTCTCATCATCATCATCATCCGACACCTCTTGACACACTACTTGCACTAAGTCCACACTCTCATCACCCACAGACTGCGAAAGTTCTAAATTTTGGGCATCGGGACAGAGCAACTGCTCAGGTTGCTGCTGAACAGTGGTTTGTGACTCTGGGAAGGGTCCTGAAAAGAGTTCCTGTGAGTATGCCGGATCTGAATCCATATTTTCCATGGGGGGCAGGCTGGGGGAAGGAGGTTGAGCTAGAGGAGCCAGAGGTCTACTCCCTTGGCTAGCGTAGGTGGACTGTGTGGAAGACTGGGTGGTGGATAAATTACTGGACAGATTATCCGCTATCCACGTCATTATCTGTTTGCACTGTTGTGGTTTCAATAGTGCTGTTATCATGTGACCCTATAAGTTGCGAGATGAAGCTAGGGAGCGAACCTCTGCGGCGTTCCACTGCTCCCTCATCAGCAGGTACTGTGTCACCCTGCCCAGGGACCACAGCCTCTGCCCACTACATCACTTGAACGCCCACGCCCACATCCTCGTCCTCGACCCTTACCCCTGGGTTTCATCATTTTGTCTATTCTCTAGACTACGGTTGGTGTACCGCAGAACACAGACTTGTTCACTGGACTGGAGTGAATGTAACTGAGAGGACACACTGATTCCCTAGACTGGAGTGAATGTAAGTGATAGCAAAACCGTATTCACTAGACTACGGTTGGTGTACCGCAGAACACAGACTTGTTCACTGGACTGGAGTGAATGTAAATGAGAGGACACACTGATTCCCTAGACTGGAGTGAATGTAAGTGATAGCAAAACCGTATTCACTAGACTACTATTGGTGTACCTCAGAACGAAGACTTGTTCACTGGACTGGAGTGAATGTAAACTGAGAGGACACACTGATTCCCTAGACTGGAGTGAATGTAAGTGATAGCAAAACCGTTCACTAGACTGTTGTGAAAAGAACGGAAGAGCACGCACCAGTATTAGGCTAGCCTGAAATGTACCGCTAAAATGCTTTGATAACTAACAGACAGCACTTATCAGTATTAGGCAAGCCTAGAATATACCACTAAGGTGTTTTTGAAAAAAATATGGAGCGCAAGTTACAGTATGCGGCCAGGATAAGTGTAGCTGCACTACAGGTCCCATCAAGCCAAGATGCTGCAGCAAAAATGAGTACTGACAGGACTTTTGGTGTAGTCTATGGAGTCTGTGCGTACCAGGTGCTGTATGTTTTAGGGCACCCATTGCACAGGACACTGCACAGACAGGATAGGTGTAGCTGCACTACAGATCCCAGCAAGCCAAGGTACAGCAGCAGCAAAAATGAGTACTGAGAGGACTTTGGGCAATTTCTTTGGGGTCTGTGTGGACCACGTGCTGTCCCCTTTCTGCCACCAGTCGCTCTGCAAAGTGCAGCCAAGATGGTGGTAGCTGCACTACAAGTCCCAGCCAGCAAGCCAGGAGGAGACCAAAAAAAAAGGTGGTTGTAGCCCTTAGAAAGGCTGTTGGGTTCTTTGTGGATGATTCCTGGCCTAACCAGAAACTATTTTCCCACCCTAAACACTCTCCCTGACAGACAGCAGCTCTCTCCCTAAACTCATCCAGCCTGCTTCTGACACGAGCAGTGCGGGACCTGATCTTATATTCCCAGGTCATCTGATCTGGCCAGCCAATCACTGCTATCGACATGCAAGAGTTCCCACGTGATGCTACGAGGTCCCAAAGCCTCTCCTGCATGTTGATTGGCTGAGAAAAAGCCGCCAAAACATGCAGAAGAGAAAGATGCCATTTCTTCGAGTATTGCGAGATGCTCGCCCGAGCATGAGCATGTTCGCTCATCTCTACCAGCAACACATCCTAAAATATAACTTCTTTATTTCTTCTTTTAAAATCTGTAGCATACAATAGAAAGTAGCCTACATGTTTCAGATAGTTACTAGAGATGAGCGAGTAGTGTTCGATCGAGACGGTATTCGATCGAATACTACGCTATTCGGCATACTCGATTTCAAATCGAGTATAACGGCGATGGCGCACTTAGAATTCGTTTCCCCTCCCACCTTCCCTGGCGCTCTTTTTTCCACCAATCAACATGCAGGGGGGGTATGACAGCACGCTGAGCACGCTGGCAGCGCGGAAACAGCGTCTACATGGATTGGCTGGAAAAACCATGTGACCTCGAATATTAAAAACTCAGCTCTTCCTGCTCGTACGCATATGCTGCGTGAACTTAGTCAGGGACAGAGGCTGGAGAAGGGACAGACAGGTTTTAGCAGTTGGACAGGCAGGAGCGTGATTAAAAGCCCTTATCAGGGCTACTATAGTGCAGTACAGTGATAGCTTTACTACAAGATACACTTTACAGAGAACGGCTGCCGTATTCAGGGATAGCTGCTGGAGTAGGGACAGAGAGAGGCATTAGTGGTGTATTAGGTGCTCTGCTACATACCAAACTATATTTGGCACTACTGTTCTGCGTTCTTTTTGGCTGCAAAACCCTGTTATATAACTAGTGTGTATATGCACCATCTGATTCTGGCAGTATACGGCTGTGAATTTTATTTTTTTTTTAAATACAGTTTATTTGGCTCTAGTGTTCTGGGTTCTGTGTGCCTGCAATACCCTTTTTGTATACCAGGTGTAAATACCCACCGTCTGAACAGTTAGTACACGGCTGTGTACCTTGAATATACAATATCTAGGCCTTTAATTGGCCACTGTACTTGTGCGTTCTCTGCTAAATTATTTCACATACCCTGGTGTAATACCCACCGTCTGTACAGTTAGTACACGGCTGTGTAC
>ONZH01014975.1:0-59874 GCA_900303285.1 Rhinella marina | reverse complement strand
TGTGTCTGCTGCTAGAACTCTGTGTGGCATTGACCTGGTCTCTAATCTGAGCTGCTGTTAACCTGTGATTTCTGAGGCTGGTGACTCGGATGAACTTATCATCCGCAGCAGAGGTGACTCTTTGTCTTCCTTTCCTGGGGCAGTCCTTATGTGATCCAGTTTCTTTGTAGCGCTTGATGGTTTTTGCGACTGTACTTGTGGACACTTTCAAAGTTTTCCCAATTTTTCGGACTGACTGACCTTCATTTCTTAAAGTAATGATGGCCACTCGTTTTTCTTTACTTAGCTGCCTTTTTCTTGCCATAATACAAACTCTAACAGTCTATTCAGTAGGACTATCAGCTGTGTATCCACCTGACTTCTTCCCAACACAACTCATGGTCCCAACCCCATTTATAAGGCAAGAAATCCCACTTATTAAACCTGACAGGGCACACCTATGAAGTGAAAACCATTTCAGGCGATTACCTCTTGAAGCTCATCAAGAGAATGCCAAGAGTGTGCAAAGCAGTAATCAAAGCAAAAGGTGGCTACTTTGAAGAACCTAGAACATAAGACATAAGACATAAGACAAGTATATAATTCCCCATGTGTTAATTCATAGTTTTGATGCCTTCAGTGTGAATCTACAATTTTCATAGTCATGAAAATACAGAAAACTCTGTGAATAAGAAGGTGTGTCCAAACTTTTGGTCTGTACTGTACACTATATAAAAATACACATTTGCATATTTTTCTCAATGTCTGACATGAAATCAGAATAAACATTTCCTGTTTTTGGTCAATTAGGATTATCATAATTATTATTATTTGCCAAATGCCAGAATAATGAGAGAGACAATGTTTTAAGGCATTTTTATTACTTTCTGCAAAGTCAAAAGTTTATATACATTTCATTAATATTTGGTACCTTTGCCCCTAAACTGTATGACTTGGGTTAAAAATTTTGGATATCCTTTCACAAGCTTCTCACAATAGTTGGTCGGAATTTGGGCCCATTCCTTCTGACAAAACTGGTATAACTGAGCCATGTTTGTTGGACACCTTGCTTGCACCTAGGATTAAGATCAGGGCTTTGTGATGGACACTCCAAAATATTGACTTTGTTATCCTTAAGCACCTTTGTAACCAGTTTTGAAGTATGCTTCAGGTCATTGTCCATTTGGAAGACCCATTTCCATCCAAGCTTTAACTTTCTGGATGATTACTTGAGTTTCAGTATTTCCACATAATCTTCTTTCCTCATTATTCCATCTATTTTATGAAGTGTAACAGTCCATCCTGCAGCAAAACAACCCCACAACATGATGCTGCCACCCCCGTGTTTCGCAGTTAGGATGGTGCTCTTAGACTTCCAAGCTTCTCCTTTATTCCTCCAAAAGATGGTCATTATGGCCAAAAAGTTCAAATTTAGTTTTGACAGACCACATGAGATGCATTTAAAAATGCTCCTATGTGCATTTGCAAACATTAATCTGGCTTTTTTATGTTTCTTTTGAAGTAATGGCTTCTTCCTAGCAGAGTGGCCTTTCAGCCCATTTTGATACAGTACACTTGTTTTACTATGGATATTGACACAATCTTACAAGCTTCCACCATCATGTTCACAAGGTCTTTTGTTTTTGTTCATGGTTGATATGCACATGTCAGACCAAAGCACATTCATCTCTGGGACACAAAACTCATCTCCTTCCTGAGTGGTATGATGGCTAGACATTTCTATCTTGTTTATACTTATGTATAATTGTTTGTACAAATGAACGAGGCACCTTCAGGTATCTTGAAATTGCACCCAAGGTTGAGCCAGACTTGTGCAAGTTCAAAATTCTCTTCCTGATATCTTGGCTGATTTCTTTAGACTTTCCCATGATGCTACACAAAGAAGCAGTGCATTTCAGGTGTGCATTTAAATATATCCACGGGTGTGTCTCTAACTCAGATGTTGCCAATAAACCTAATAGAAGCTTCCAAACACATGATATCATCATATGGGCAGTCGAGAACTGTTTAAAGGTATATTTATCTTAGTGTATGTAAAGTTTTGACAATGCAGAAAGTAATATAAATGCCTTACAACATACTCTCTCTCTTATTATTCTGTCATTTGGCAAATAATAATAATAATAATTCTAATTGACCAAACCAGGAAAGGTTTATTCTGATTTCATGTCAGATATTGAGAAAAACATGCATGTGTCTTTTTATAGTGTATGTAAACTTCTGGTTTCAACTTATGTATTTTTCCCTGTATATTGCTGCCTATTAAGCTCTGTAACTGTTTATGACATCTAAGGAGTTAAAAAAGAAAAAACAAAACAGTGCAGCAGCACTCTGCAAACACAAATAATGTACAATAATGCCATTGTCATATAAAACATTTTGGTACTAGTACTATGCTTATTTTGCAAAATTGAGAATCTTGGCAAATCATTTTGTACAAAATATTTGAGCCCATCTGCCATACGTCAAGGCGTTCTCTTTCAGACGGGAACCTAGCGCTAATTTCTACCTGTTATGTGCCATAATGGCCACCATAAAACTCAGGGAGTTTTTTCTTTTGTGTCTCTAGCCATGGCAGCGTGCACCTGCACTTTGGATGTGCTGACTGACCCCCTTTTTTTGCAGTTAATCTAAGGAGTTAAGCCGCTAGGATTGGAGCTACAATCAAATGTTCTGATTCTGGTTATTTTAGTGGAAGCCTGGCTGTGAGTCATCATCTGGATCCTGCATGCTTTGATATAGATTTATATTTAGAGGTTTTACCTGGGTTTCCTACTAGCAAATAATAATAAATGTCAATTTCACTTAATTTAAATAATTTTACAACTTTTTCAAAAATGTTAAAAGGCAAGATAATCATTGTTCTAGTTTTGTTCTGGTTAAACCTTCATCTGACCACAGACAAATGTACAGATCTTTACAAAAACTAGTTGAGTAATCCTGGTCTATATATATATATATATATATATATATATATATATATATATACTTGATTTATTTAAAAAAGTGAGATATTTTGTATTATAATGTTATTTAAAAATGAGCAATGTTTTTTAAAATTTGATTTGGCTTTTTTGCCAATTTTACAAAAAAATCCACTTTGTAGCAAATTACACAAAGCACACAAATTACACAAATTGTCACAAAGCATTTTTCTTTGTAAGCAGTGGATGCAATGATACGGAGCGGCGATTGCACTGCTCCCTGTCATTGTACCTCTCAGATGCCAAGTTCATATATGAATGTGACATCTGATATACATAAAAGTGTGTAATTTTGTTTTTAAAATACCCATTTGCTCATGATGGG
The DNA here is from genome assembly GCA_900303285.1 of Rhinella marina. Classification (NCBI taxonomy): domain Eukaryota; kingdom Metazoa; phylum Chordata; class Amphibia; order Anura; family Bufonidae; genus Rhinella; species Rhinella marina. Next base: position 56,565 of record ONZH01014975.1, on the reverse strand, counting down.
CCGAGTGCCACCATCTTGCTTGAAGATCTGGCACAAAATCTCGCAAAGCCCGGACAACGTGAAACAAAGAAATTTGGCTTATAGGTGAATCGAATTTATCCTGAAATTTGGATCACAATCCCTAGTATTATTAACCTTTTAATGGTTTTTAATCCTTATTGGCATATTGAACTGGCAAATCTATTGTGTGTTTTAGGCTTTTTTGTAGGGTGCTAAAATTTCAAATCCTGTCTCGTACTTTGTTAAAATACTAGTAAAAATGTTTGAGCATTTGTTTTTTATGGATTAAAAAAGTCTAAGGAAGTTAAAATGGTACACATGGTTTCTTAAGATATAAAAAAGGTGATTTTTTTAAATATCTTAATGTGGATATGTCATTGTATCATGATCATCAGATATCACTGTTTTATCATTTTTTTTCCAAATACCACAATTTATCAAAGCTGCCTAGTTACTAGTTGCCAGTAAGTAGTTTATAGAAAGAACATTATATACTTTGACCATAAGAATCCTTTCATACATGGATCTCTAAATCATATTTTCTCCACTGATAAGCAATGCCTCCTAGTGTTTTGTAAAGTCCTTGGGACTAATGGATCATGTGCAACACATATTTTTACTTTTACAGTAAATGAGCCTACTTTGCAGATATTTTTCCCCAGAGAAAAAGGATCATATCCTATTTAAGCTAGTTACCTGTTTTTGAACCCTATTTTGAACCCTATTTATCTTCATCTCTATTGATGGGTAGTATTAAATGGGATCACACATTTTTGAGTATTTTTTATATACCCTACAATAGTATGTTTTTTTGGAGCTACTGCTTGAAAGCTTGAGTAGTTTCTTTTAGCTTACTTATAATCAGAACATCTATATCCTTCTTATTTTCTTATTCCCAAATTTATTTTATTAACAACTTGTAATATACAGTGTTTATACACAGACAAGTTCCATATTTTATTCATAATTTACATTTTCTCATACCCCTTTACAGTTCTATTGCTCTACTTAGCAGTTTTCCAAGCCTAGACACAAACCACTGTTACCCAGGACTAAACTGTACACCTTATTGAGGAGCTCAAATGAGCCTGGTGAGGAAGGCTCAAATGGAGATATTTCTTCCAAATAAATGTGGAAAGAATTAAGCTGAACCTATGGCGCATGCTCTGCTTTATGTGAAGACTATAAAATAATGAGTTATCTACAGTACAATGAAATTGAAAAAGTATTTATGAATGATATAAGAAAATGGAAAATATGTCTGAAACCTTTGTTCTATATAAGCAGTGGTGTTCCCTTGTGTCTTGTTCTGAGGTTTCTTTGTATCTTATGAATTGTAAAAGTATATAGATATATTATCATTATAACCATAATTATTAGTGTCAGTATATTACATGTTTAATAATTTCACAAAATAACTATAGATCAACTAGTCTAAAAAGAATTGAAAATAAATATAATACTATTATTTTTATTCCAAACAGTATAAGAAAAGCAACATTTCTAATGATATAGAACCTTTATATTGAAATTTGTACATCATTAAATGATTTATTTACATAATGCATATTAAAAAAATAAAGCAGGAATAAAAAAAGACAATAATATATGACTTATTCCAGAATATGTTTTTAGTATATGAATTAAAAGATTCTAAACTATTGTTAAATATTATATATCATATAATAAAGATACATTTTAAACTTTAAATAATCAAACAATAAAAATACTACTTAAGACAGAAAAAAAATAATTTTAAATAGATACCTTACATGCAGCCTAGAAATTAAGCACTAGATGGCACTCCACACCAACTAATAGCAGAATGGTAACAGGAAATGCATTTCTTCATCATTAAATGAAATCCTTGATCTCGGGATACCGGCCATAGTAGATTTTTTTCCATTTTCCTTATTCTTCCCTCAATGAATGTGCCTTTATTCTTGGACAGACTTTGACCTTTACCTTTGCTAAATTTAAGAAATGCTCTATCAGATAAGGAATTATCAAGCAAGAAAAAGATTGGTTTGTTTCTTTTTGCTACAAATATCCTGGGATATGGTCTTGAGTCAGCTGCATTATATCATTCCGGAGGAATCCAAGCATGGCACCTTTGTTGGAAGAATTGCTCAGGATCTTGGACTGGATATAGGTGAGATTAATTCCAGAATGTTACATATTGTCTCTAGGGATGAGAAGGAATATTTTCAGGTTAATCTGCAAAATGGAATCTTGTTTGTTAAAGAGACAATAGACAGAGAGTCATTATGTCCAAATACACCCTTCTGTATCATTCCTCTGCAGGTTATTGTAGATAAGCCTGTGCAGATGTATCGTGTAGAAGTAGAAATAGAAGATATAAATGACAATAGTCCAATATTCTCCTCAAGTGTCACCAATCTGGTCATATCAGAAATGAAACCTTCAGGATCGCGGTTCCCTTTGAAGGTAGCTATAGATCCAGACCTTGGAACAAATTCTGTGACAAACTATGAGCTCAGTGCACATGATTATTTTGCATTAGATTTTCAAAAATATATAAATCAAATCAAGTCATTAGAGCTTGTACTGAAAAAAAATGTAGACAGAGAAAAGCAGTCTATTCACAATCTGACACTTACAGCTTATGATGGAGGCAAACCAAGACTTAGTGGAACCACACACATTCTCGTTAATGTGGAAGATTTTAATGATAATGCTCCTTTATTTGATCAGCCATTTTATCAATGCAGTGTTAATGAAAATGCTGTAGAAGGAACATTGGTGTTCAAGCTAAATGCTACTGATCTGGATGAAGGAAAAAATGGAGAAATACTATACGAATTTAGCAACATGATGTTAGAGGAGGTAAAAGAAACATTTATCTTAGACAAATACACAGGAGAAATAAGAGTAAAAGGCAAATTGGATTTTGAAACTGTTAACATGTATGAAATTCAGGTTGAGGCTATTGATCATGGAGATTTACAGCTAATTGGACATTGTAAAGTTCTAGTGACTATTGTGGATGTCAATGACAATCCTCCTGAAATGACAGTGACATCATTATCCGTTCCTGTTCCTGAAAATTCTCCTCAAGGGACAACAGTTGCCATCATCAGTGTTCATGATAAAGATTCAGGTTCAAATGGAAAAGTAAACTGCTATATTTCCAAACCTTCACCATTTAAAATAAATCCAGCTTTCATGAGTGATTTTTCTTTGACTGTGAATGAACCTTTGGATCGAGAAGTGAAAGATGAATATGAAGTTACAATTTCTGCAAGAGATGAAGGTTCTCCTTCCCTGTCTACCTCAAAAACTCTGAAGATTGATATAAGTGATGTCAATGACAATGCTCCAAGATTTATCCAGTCAGTAGACACAATATTCATTAAGGAAAACAACCCACCAGGGTCTCATATATATACAGCATCAGCCTATGACCCAGATATTGGGCAAAATTCTTTCATTTCTTATTCAATTAGGGAGCATACAATTGATGGGATCCCAATTTCCTCTTATATTTCCATTAATCCAGAGAATGGGAAGGTTTTTGCTTTAGTATCATTTGACCATGAACAGATTGCATATTTCCAATGTCATATAAAAGCCACTGATGCTGGCCTACAAGCTCTTAGCTCTAACCTTACTCTAAACATTTTCATTGAGGATATTAATGATAACTCTCCCACATTCACCCCACTTCATTCTGAACTAACAATTAAAACTTCTAGGTCAGCAGAACCCGGACACCTGATAACTAAAGTGAAGGCCGTAGATCTGGATTCTGGATACAATGCTTGGACATTTTATAAATTAAAGGACCTTGGAGGGTCTGGAAAATCTCCTTTTACCATAGCACATCAAACTGGAGAAATTACTTTAAAAAGATCATTGACAGATTCTGACAATGATGAGTATAGACTGCATGTAATAGCTCAGGATCATGGCGAACCATTCATGACAACAGAGACTCAAATTGTTATATCTGTGGTGGAGTCTGGAGAAGAGTTAAAGTTTGATAACCAAGAGAACAAGGTGACTTTTGAAGCATTTTCTGATGAAAATATTTACTTGGTTGTTGCAATCTGCATCATATCAACTATATTTCTCATTACTTTAATCGTGTTTAGTGTGTTAAGATGGCAAAAGTACAGAGACGAGGTCAATGAGTTGAAAGAAAATTACAAGATCTGCTCTAACACTGGAGGGAGCTGGATGTATTCTCAGCACACTCAATATCAAATAAGCTCCAATTCATTGCGACCTAAAAGTGACTTAATTGTCTTTACTCCAAATAACTTGCCAACAGGAAATGAAGAGCAAGTCAATCCACAAGGGGTCATGTTAAGCTCTTCTTATAAGGTAAGAAGAATGAAATACAATAGTTTTTGGTTTGTTTTAAAGATTTCATGTATATCATATTGCTTTTTTGTACAACACTATGTTAAAAAGCAAAAATTAAACAACATACAAAATACTATAAAGTATAAAAATTATAAAAACAATTCAATTACGCCCCTTTACCTAAAATAAAAAAAATATATAAACAATAATAAAATATAAACATCATGGGCATCGCCGTGTACTAAAATTCTTATATGATTAAACACATGCAGTGTCATTACTTCTGTTTTTAAGTTGTTACACTGAGGCAGATATGTTTTTTGACAGATTCAAAATAAGTTCAAAGTTAAGGTTCTTTCAAGGCTCTTGAATTTAAGGCAGCAAACGTTTCTTGTAATCTGTGCTATTGCTGTTGTTAAAATATCAAAAATTGTCAAAGAAACCTAGAAAAAACCCCTGAATATTATTGACAGCTACATTTTCTGCGATTAACAGCAGAATTGATCTATGACAAGGCCCTAAGACTTTTTTTTATTAAGACCGTTGTTTTAGATGCTGGTTTTAATAAAGCACTAGTCTGGCGTTGGTTCCATCGAAGTTATGAAGAGACACAGGCCTCTCCATAACTTCAGCGCATCCAAAGCCAGTTCTAAATGTAAGACAGCTTTCTTGCACCATGCCTATAATTTTAGACCTGGTGAGAGTGAGAGAAGTCGCAGATTGTAGTGCAACTAACTTTTGACTGCAATCTTTCCCCGAAATCCACCTAAAATCCTCCTATATTTCAGATTAATAAATTACAGAGTATATGACTATTACTGTATGATGACTGTAACACAACATGTTATGGTGGTACTGTATTTTCCTCTGAAAGCAATGAATCTGATTTTGCATTTTGCTTTATATCTACTTTATTGGGTCACTCCCACTCATAAAAATGGATTTGTATGCAGTGCTTATTACATATGTCAATATTGTCTTTCCTGATTGGCTGATGCTGACTGCAAGGCATTATGGATAAGCCCTTTGGCCATGGTACCATCAAGGGTCTTGTGATCCTCTATCTTCATCTTTTCTGTCCCGGTATGCTGTTTTCTGGTCAACCTTTACACTCCATTTTCAGTGATTTGTTCAAATCTAAAAACAAAAGTTTTGGATTCACTAGAATCCAAGTATTTTAGAAAATTCAAAATGAATTGATTAACTTATTTCTATCACTGAAAAAAATTATGGCTTACTCCTATTGATTTATTTTTGTTGTGAGCAGTATTTAACTTTGCATATTACTATATATTTATTACTGTGCTTTTTGAAAGGGCTAGAGTAGCCCAAAACAATTGATTTTGCCAATTGAATTAAGAGCCTGGTGTTATTTAAGTGGTGCAGTGCTGTATTACCTCATCTTAATATTTGCTAAGCCCCAGCTCTTTTTGTGACACACATGGTTATGAGAGAATGGAGAATAGGTTGAAAGTCTGTCTAAGCCGTTGTCAAATGGGTATTTGCAATTGTGGACTGAACTTGTTTCTCTACACAAAGGCAGTGGACCCTAACATTTTCAAAATAATTGAAATGGAACCGATTTTCACCATATTTTTTGCATGGACTATAAGTAAATTTGTATAAATTAATCATTACTCTTCTCAGGACTAAATACACTTATTTCTTTTAATCTTTTCTCATAATTATGGCAATCCATGCCTCTTATCAGTTTAGTTGCTCTTTTTGTACCTTTTCCAACTCCAGGGTATCTTTTCTTTCAACTGGTACCCAGGAGTAAACAGAATAGTTTTGATAATGCTGCAATAATTATTTGTAATAAAATTTATATTACTCTCTCTTATCAGGCAAATACATGACCTTTGTAATACATAACAACATTTTGTTATCCTCAGAAGCTGATATTTTTCTTTGAATTACGAGTATATCTAGATTTTGTTTTACAATTGACTCCAATTTTACTCTCCAGGGGACACATGCTGTATGTAGCTTATTTTTGCCCAGATACATAACTTTATATTTATCCACATTAAACATCATGAAGTGGATGTTTATACACAAGGGGGATTTATCAAAATTGGTGTAAAGGAAACTGGCTTAGTTGCCCATAGTAACCAATCAGATTCCACCTTTTATTTTTCAGAGCTTCTTTGAAAAATAAATGGTGGAATCTGAGCCAGTTTTCCTTTTTACCACTTTGACAAATCTACCCTAAAGTATGTCCAAATCAACATATAGTTTACTGATATGTTTCATTGACTGCATAGTTATATATAGCTTGGTGTAATCTATAAAATAGTGCTATGTGTTAAATAGGAGCAGACCCAGTACTAACATTGAGGTGCACAATTTATAAACATGGAGCATTTATTTTTATTTATTTTATTCTATTTTACACATTGTCTATGAGGGACATTATCAACGCTTTTTTAAAGTGCAAGGACACTATATTAATAGCCACCCTTTATATAGGGTATAGGCTTTTCTTCACTACACACAAATCAAATTAGTGTGACAATTTCTGTTCTTTGTAAAATTGTGCTGACTATTAAATTTGGGCCTCAATAATGGTGCAAATCCAAATTAAAATTAATTTCTATATTTTCTTCCCAACTCGTTATTTTAAAAGAAATTAAAATATATATATATTATTCTACACCAGAGATTAATCACCACTCATTAACAGGGAGTTGTGGAAAGACGAATACACCACTGAATAACAGTGTATATACAATTTGTTACAGTATTTAGCAGATCATAAGAGATCAGGCTTACTTATGATTGGAGTCTTAGGATTTTGTACTACGGATGAAGCAGGTCTTCATAGTGCTGTCCATGACTCTAGAATCCTGCAGATGAGCTGTTATGTTATAGCGCCAGTGCCAACTTCATAGTTCTGTTTAGTGGACGGAATTGGTAGCTACTGCCCTTCTCCCATTGAAGTGAATGTTAGCAGCACTAAAGTGACCTTTATTTTTCCTTTTTGTTTCTACCTTTAAAATACTGACATAGCCCCATCCTTCTTTATATACTAAAAAATACAATACCATTGAGGTTTTTGACAGAAACAAATTCTCTCATAGATAGCAGTGTAAGCTATGGCTCACTGATAGTATTTCAACCCTTATAGACAAGGTCTTAAGTTTGAGAACCAATATGGAAGAAGTTAAATATATAGAATCATCTAAGCATTGAAACAGTATGGGAAGATCCCTTTCAAAATATTCTCTTTTGGGGAATCTAAATGGGCATAACAACATAGCGATGTCCTGTACTTTTTCGTTCTGTCATATTTTATAAAAAGAAAAAACTAAACAAAAGAAAACATAGGGTAAGGACCAGTAAAAGGACCTTTCTTCTCCAGTGGGCCTCAGCATTTTCCAAATAATGCTATATGTGATCAAGGTTTCTTTATGAATGACTCATATTCAAACTGGAAAACAGATATTAAGTTTTTTCATTAAGAATTTTTACTTAGATCATAAGTATTACTGATTTATGAATAATTCATTTTCTGTGTAGACAAAAAACTTCTGTAGTGTAAGGGCTTATGCACACAACTGTATGTATTTTACGCTCCGCAAAAAACAGATCAGCAAAAAATACGGATGAGGTCCTTGTGCATTTTGTATTTTGCGGAATGGAACAGATGGCCCCTAATAGAACAGTCCTATACTTGTCCATAATGTGGAAATACAGACATATGGAAACAGAATACATACAGAGTAGCGTCCTATTTTTGAGGACCCATTGAAATTAATCGATTCGAATATCGTTCGTGTGCATGAGCCCTAGTATATATGTAGACTGTTGTCCCTATGGGAAGTCTTGTTTAAACTATCCTATTGGGTATCCTAACCCCTTCAACCATAGGCCTGTTTTCACCTTCCTGCCCAGGCCATTTTTTGCAAATCTGACATGTGTCACTTTATGTGGTAATAACTTTGGAACGCTTTTACTTATCTAAGCCGTTCTGAGATTTTCTCGTCACATATTGTGCTTCACGACAGTAGAAAATTTAAGGCAAAATATTTCATTTTTATTTATAAAAAAAATACCAAATTTAGCAAAAATTTAGAAAAATTAGCAAATTTCCAAATTTCAATTTCTCTACTTTCAAAATACAAACTTTCAATATACTTTCAAAATTTATGTTGGCATCATTTTATAAATGTCATTTTACTTTTTTAGGACGTTAGAAGGCTTAGAAGTTTAGAAGCCATTTTTCAAATTTTCAACAAAAATTCCAAAACCATTTTTTTAAGCACCAATTCAGATATAAAGTGATTTTGAGGGGTTTACGTAATGGAAACCACCCATAAATGACCCCATTTTAGAAACTACACCCCTCAAATTATAAAAAACTGGTGTTACAAAGATTATTAGTAGATTATTCATGTTAATAATTTTTTCTTGCAGCACAGCAAGGGTTAACAGCAAACTAAACCTCAATCAACTTGTAGCAAAACAGGCCGAACTGGATGGACAGATGTCTTTTTTCGGCCTTATAAACTATGTTACTATGTTAATATACATTGCTCTGATTCGGCAATTTACAGAAATACCCCATATGGTGGTAGTGGTGGTGGTGGTAAACGTCTCTGTGGGTTTGTGGCAGTGGTCAGAAGGAAAGGAGCGCCATACGAATTTTGGAGGCATATTTTGCTAGAACGGTTTTTAGGCACCATTTTGTAATAGAGAGATCCTGACGTATCCCTACAGTGGAAACCCTCAAAAAGTGACCCCATTTTGGAAATTACACCCTTTGAAGAATATATTAAGGGGGTACTGGCCACTTTGACTCTCTAAGCGCTTTAAGGAATTTGGAAATACTTGGCTATGAAAATGAAAAGTTTCATTTCTTCCAATAAAATGTTGCTTTAGCCCCAAATTTTTCATTTTGACAAGGGGTAACAGGAGAAAAGCACCCCATAATTTGTTCCCAATTTTCTCCTGAATATGGCAACACCCCATATGTGGTGGTAAACTGCTGTGGGGGCACATGGCAGGACTCAGAACAGAAGGAGCGCCATATGGATTTTGCAGCATAGATTTTGATGGATTGGTTTGAGGGTGCCATTGATTTTTATTTTTTTGAGTTATTGTCTTATGTGGGGGCTCATTTTTTTGTGGGATGAGGTGACGTTTTCATTGGTGCCATTTTGGGGTACGTAAGACTTTTTGATCGCTTGGTATTACACTTTTTGTGAGTCAAGGGGGGCAAATCATGTGAGAGAGGGCAAATCATGTGATATTTTTATAGAGCAAGTTGTTATGGACGTGGCGATATCCAATATGTCTACCATTTTTATTTGTGTTAAATTTTACACATTAGATTTATTTTTGAACAGAATAAAATCTTTTTTGTGTTGCCATTTTCTGAGAGCCATATTGTTTTATTTTTCTGGCGATTGTCTTAGGTAGGATCTCATTTTTTGCGGGACTAGATGACGGTTTGATTGGTACCATTTTGGGTTAAATGCGCCTTTTTGATCGCCTGCTATTACAATTTTTGTGAGGCAAGAGGAAAAAAATGGCTGTTTTGGCATATTTTAAAAAAATTTTTTTTTACAGAATTCACCTGGGGGACTATCTCATGTAATATTTTTTATAGAGGAGGTTGTTACGAACGTGACGATACAATATATCTCTAACATGTTTATTTTTGGAAGGTTTTACACATTAGATGCATTTTTGAACAAAATAAACTATTTTTCTGTGTTACCATTTTCTGAGAGCCATATTTTTTTTTTCTGGCAATTGTCATAGGTAGGGTCTCATTTTTTGCGGGACAAGATGACGGTTTGATTGGTACTATTTTGGGGTAAATATGCCTTTTTGATTGCCTGCTATTACACGTTTTGTGAGGGTAGGTGACCAATAAAAGACTGTTTTTTAAATTTTTTTTACAGCATTCACCTGAGGGGGGATATAATGTGATATTTTATAGAGAAAGTTGTTACGGACATAGTGATACCCAATATGTCTAACATTTTTATTTTTGTTGTTTTACACATTAGATGCATTTTTGAACAGAATAAAATCTTTTTTTGTGTTGCTATTTTCTGAGAGCCATATTTTTTTTATTTTTTTTAACCGATTGTCTCAGATAGGGTCTAAATTTCTGCGGGACGAGATGAAGTTTTGATTGGTACCATTTTGGGGTAAATATGCCTCTTTGATCGTGTGGTATTACACTTTTTGTGAGGCAAGGTGAAAAAAAATGGCTGTTATGGCATAGTTTTTTAAAAAATGTTTTAAAGCATTCACCTGGGGGGCCATCTCATGTAATATTTTTATAGAGAACGTGGCTATGGACGTGGCGATACCCAATATGTCGAACATTTTTATTTTTGTTAAGTTTTACACATTAGATGCATTTTTAAACAGATTAAAATATTCTTTGTGTTGTTAGGTAGGGTCTAAATTTCTGCGGGATGAGATGACGGTTTGATTGTTACCATTTTGGTGTAAATACGGCTTTTTGATCACGTGTTATTACACTTTTTGTGAGGCAAGGTAACAAAAAATGGCTGTTTTGGCACTGTTTTTTTTTTGTTTTTTTTTTTTTACTGCGTTCACCTGGCAGGGTGGACAATGTGATATTTTTATAGAGCCGGTCGATATGGACGCTGCGATACCTAATATGTCTACTTTTCTTTTTTTTTCCTTTTTTTTTCCTTTAGTTTGGGAAACGTGCACTTTTTTTACTTGAAACTTTTTTGTAAAACTATATTTTTTCACTTTTCCCCCCACTTTTTTCACTTTTAGGGGTCTCATCCTCTTTACAATGCATTACAATACTTCTGCATTGTAATGCATTGGCTGTAAGTGTATTACCAGTGTAATACACTTACAGCCTGCTTCCTGTGAGATCCAGGGGACTGGATCTCATAGGCTCGCAGGGATTGCAGCCACGATGCCTAAGGAAGGCATTGGGCTGCCATCCAAGCCATCGGGTCCCCGTCACAGCAGCGCGGGGACCCGATGGACTCTCCTTCCTGCCGCCCACATCTCATGTGCCGTGGTCAGCGCTGACCAAGGCAAATCTAGAGTTAATACGACCGCATCGGTGTTTTCACCGATGCAGGTATATGCAGCAGGGGTCTGGCTACTGGGAACAGCTGGCCCCCTGCAGCTGATTAGGCAGGCACAGCTCTTGCACCCACCCGATCAGTGCACCGTAGTACTATGGCGCTGGACGGCAAGTCCCTTCCCGCGATCAGGAAGGGGTTAATGGCTGATGAAGTTCAGTGTTGACATATAGTATGTCAACTTATACAGTACAGACCAAAAGTTTGGACACACCTTCTCATTCAAAGAGTTTCTGCATTTTCATGACTATGAAAATTGTAGATTCACACTGAAAGCATCAAAACTATGAATTAACACATGTGGAGTTATATACTTAACAAAAAACTGTGAAACAACTGAAAATATGTCTTATATTCTAGGTTCTTCAAAGTAGCCACCTTTTGCTTTGATTACTGCTTTGCACACTCTTGGCATTCTCTTGATGAGCTTCAAGAGCTGGTCACCTGAAATGGTTTTCACTTCATAGGTGTTCCCTGTTAGGTTTAATAAGTGGGATTTCTTGCCTTATAAATGGGGTTGGGACCATGAGTTGTGTTGGGCAGAAGTCAGGTGGATACACAGCTGATAGTCCTACTGAATAGACTGTTAGAATTTGTATTATGGTAAGAAAAAAAGCAGCTAAGTAAAGAAAAATGAGTGGCCATCATTACTTTAAGAAATGAAGGTACGTCAGTCTGAAAAATTGGGAAAACTTTGAAAGTGTCCCCAAGTGCAGTCGCAAAAACCATCAAGTGCTACAAAGAAACTGGCTCACATGAGGACCGCCCCAGGAAAGGAAGATCAAGAGTCACCTCTGCTGCGGAGGATAAGTTCATCCGAGTAACCAGCCTCAGAAATCGCAGGTTAACAGCAGCTCAGATTAAAGACCAGGTCAATGCCACACAGAGTTCTAGCAGCAGACACATCTCTACAACAACTGTTAAGAGGAGACTGTGTGCAGCAGGCCTTCATGGTAAAATAGCTGCTAGAGGCAACAAGCAGAAGAGACTTGTTTGGGCTAAAGAACACAAGGAATGGACATTAGACCAGTGGAAATCTGGGCTTTGGTCTGATGAGTCCAAATTTGAGATCTTTGGTTCCAACCACCGTGTCTTTGTGCGACGCAGAAAAGGTGAACGGATGGACTATACATGCCTGGTTCCCACCGTGAAGCATGAAGGAGGAGGTGTGATGGTGTGGGGGTGCTTTGCTGGTGACACTGATGGGGATTTATTCAAAATTGAAGGCATACTGAACCAGCATGGCTACCACAGCATCTTGCAGTGGCATGCTATTCCATTCGGTTTGCATTTAGTTGGACCATCATTTATTTATCAACAGGACAATGACCCCAAACACGCCTCCAGGCTGTGTAAGGGCTATTTGACCAAGAAGGAGAGTGATGGGGTGCTACACCAGATGACCTGGCCTCCACAGTCACCAGACCTGAACCTAATCGAGATGGTTTGGGGTGAGCTGGACCGCAGAGTGAAGGCAAAAGGGCCAACAAGTGCTAAGCATCTCTGGGAACTCCTTCAAGACTGTTGGAATACCATTTCAGGTGACTACCTCTTGAAGCTCATCAAGAGAATGCCAAGAGTGTGAAAAGCAGTAATCAAAGCAAAAGGTGGCTACTTTGAAGAACCTAGAATATAAGACATATTTGCAGTTGTTTCACACTGTTCTTTGTTAAGTATATAATTCCACATGTGTTATTTCATAGTTTTGATGCCTTCAGTGTGAATCTACAATTTTCATAGTCATGAAAATACAGAAAACTGTTTGAATGAGAAGGTGTGTCCAAACTTTTGGTCTGTACTGTATATCCACAGGAGGATTTAGTTATAACCATGGATACTAAACTTAACTTGAAATTATATGTTTAATAACAATCTGCTATTTCTAAAGCAAACAAGATATGTTGGCATCAGGACTATGAGGAAAGGTTGTAAAAACAAATGTATTCACTTTAGATATTTATCATACTTCTGTTAAAAATATCATTCCTAGTTTCCTACTAGTATAACCAACGAAGGTTATGTATTTGTGATTGCTAGTAATCAGGAATATTTTTGTAACTATATTGTCATGATTTACACAATTTAGGGTTTTTTGTTAGCAGTAATACGAGGCTTTACTGAAATTATGAATATACCTTTTGAACTATCACGGTGAAAACTATTACTTGTATTACTTGTTAATTGTATTACTTTTTTTTAACTTTTATTGATTTTTATATAGCCCCATTGGAAAAGTTTTCTATTCGTTTTGTTTATAACACAAAACATATGCATTTCAAACATTTTATAAAAAATTTCAAAAGACCATGAGAAACCTTCAATATTGAGTAGATTATTGAGGATTTATAATGTTACTAGCAGAAAGACACGGCTTTGCCTGGGTATATTTCATCTATTTATTTAATGTTTCTGTGTGTCATTGCAGAGAAAAAGTCAATGCAGCTGACAGAAATTGATTTTTACCTTCATTTTTTCAATCCCTATTGGCTGCGGAGTAGGAGGGGGTGTGGTTTAATGGGACACGGGGGGGTTAAGTCCTTCATTTCAGGGTGTCCTAAATTATAGGTTAATGCCATGGTAATTTGAGGAAACACAATGTGTAGCAGTGGAAGAAAACATTGCTTTGCGTGGGTATATTTAATCTATTTCATTTAATGTTTCTGTGTGTCGTTGCAGAGAGAAAGTCATCCTCCCTCCCATCCCTGCAGCTGACAGATGTTGATTTTTACCTTCAATTGTTCAATCTCCATTGGCTGCGGAGTGGGAGGGGTCATGGCCTGACTGAGTCGGGGGCGTGACGTTGCAAGACCTGGGGCGGGGTTTTAAGTCCTTCTTTTGATGGTGGCCAGTATTACAGGTCGATGCCATGGTAATTTATGAGGACACGCCATGGGAAATAGTGGAAGAAAACATTGCTTTACACGGGTATATTTAATCTATTTCATTTAATGTTTCTGTATGTTGTTGCAGAAAGAAATCCAACTTCCCTCCCACCCCTGCAGCTGACAGAAGTTGATTTTTACCTTCATTTTTTCAATCCCCGTTGGCTGCGGAGTGGGAGGGGGCGTGGCCTGACAGAGTCGGAGCGTGGTTTCCCGAGATCTGGGGCGGGGGTCAGAGTGGCATGAATTACAGGTCGATGACATGGTAATTTATGGGGACCCACAATGGGTAGCAGTGGAAAAAAACATCTTTTATTAGTACTGAATGGTCGTAGTCTAAAATTAGTCAATTTCATCTACGATTTTTGTGTGTCGTTGTAGAGAGAAATTCACCCTCCCACCCCTGCAGCTGATTTTTTTCAATCCCGGTTGCCTGCGGAGTGGGAGGGGGCGTGGCCTGGCAGAGTTGGGGGTGTGGATTATCAAGATGCTTCGAACGGTTGTAGTCTGAAATTAGTCTATTTCATCTAAAATTTTGTGCGTCATTGCAGAGAGAAATTCAGCCTCCCACCCCTGCAACTGACAGAAGTTTATTTTTCCCTTCATTCTTTCAATCCCTGTTGGCTGCGGAGTGGGAGGGGGCGTGGCCCTACAGAGTTGGGGGTGTGGCTTAGCAAAGCGCTTCGCATAGGTGATTTAATCTATTTCATTTAATGTTTCTGTGTGTCATTGCAGAATGGCTGCAGAGTGGGAGGGGGCGTGGTCTGACAGAGTTGGGGGCGTGACTTAGCAAGACGATTCGAACTGTTGTAGTCTATAATTAGTCTATTTTATCTAAAATTTTTGTGTGTCGTTGCAGAGAGAAATTCACCCTCCCACCCCTGCAGCAAACAGAAGTTTATTTTTACCTTTATTTTTTCAATCCCCGTTGGCTGCGGAGTGGGAGGGGGCGTAACCTGACAGAGTCGGGGGCGTGGATTAGCAAGACGCTTCACATGGGTGTATTTAATCTATTTCATTTAATGTTTCTGTGTGTCGTTGCAGAAAGAAAGTCAACCTCCCACCCATCCCTGTAGCTGACAGAAGTTGATTTTTACCTTTATTTTTTCAATCCCTGTTGGCTGCGGAGTGGGAGGGGGCGTGGCGTTACAGAGTCAGGGCGTGGCTTAGCAAAGCGCTTCGCATAGGTGCATTTAATCTATTTCATTTAATGTTTCTGTGTGTCGTTGCAGAATGGCTGCGGAGTGAGAGGGGGCGTGGCCTGACAGAGACGGGGCGTGGCTTAGCAAAAGGCTTTGAACGGTTATAGTCTATAATTAGTCTATTTCATCTAAAATTTTTGTGTGTCGTTGCAGAGAGAAATTCACCCTCCCACCCCTGCAGCAAACAGAAGTTTATTTTTACCTTCATTTTTTCAATTCCCATTGGCTGCAGAGTGGGAGGGGGCATGACCTGAAAGAGTCGGGGGCGTGGATTAGCAAGACGCTTCACATGGGTGTATTTAATCTATTTTATTTAATGTTTGTGTGTGTTGTTGGAGAAAGAAAGTCTACCTCCCACCCATCCCTGCAGCTGACAGAAGTTGATTTTTACCTTTATTTTTTCAATCTCTGTTGGCTGCGGAGTGAAAGGCCTGACAGAGTTGGGGGTGTGGCTTAGTGAGACCTGGGGCGGGGGTTTTAAGTACTTCTTTTAGGGTGGCCTGAATTAAAGGTCAATACCATGCTTATTTATGAGCCCACGCAATAGGCAGCAGTGGAGGAAAACATCTTTTATTACTATTGAACTGTAGTAATAGAAAAACACATAAGTTATATTTATGGTAACCGGAATACCTTTAACAGTGTCAGTGAATAGAAATGGATGAGATCCTAAGCTGCTGATAATTACCTGGTTATTATGGAAACCTGCCCTCCCTGTGTGTGCCTTTGCAGAGAATGGCAGTTGGAGTTTAAAACCAAAGTTCCCAGTTGTAATGTTGGCTAATGGAGATCATATTTTGGGAATATCTCAGGAACGGTATGTCCTAGAGAGATGAGACCTGGTCTAAAACCTTCCCGGACACCTGATGTACCTGTGTGCCAAATTTGGTGAAAATCGGTCCAGTAGTTTGGTCGCGCATAGAGAACAGACAGACAGAAACTCATTTTTATATTATTAAGAGATTAATTATTGCTAATTTGATATTTTAGCAATATTGAGTTTTAGTCCCAGATAGTGTAGATAATTTAATAGTTTCAATAATTACTGCGTACCTTTAAATATTATCAAAGCTCTTTTTTTTCTATGATATTGCCCTTTAACGTCCACCTTTACTTTTAACATTTGGATTTTCTGAGTGATTTAGCATTAAAGTTTCTGTATATTTAAAATATTTTTTTAACAGATTCCAGACTATTGTCCATTCTACCATTTTAATATTGTTTTGCTAAATATTATAAAAGGCATAAAACCTTATTCAGCATTTCAACTTAACCTGGCAGAGGAGGCTCATATAGAGACTGTATAATAACAGAACTAAAATAATCTAACTAGAATATGAAGATTATGTTCCGTTTTTTTTTAATGTAAAAGAAGAAAGTTATGTATTATTACATACCCACTTAGTGAGTTCTCATATTTAGTTAACTCGTTATGACTGTGACTACATCCATATTTTTACTTGATCTAATCATGACTAAATAATGGAATATTCTACTTTATAAAAACAAGTAACAAAGACTGTGATTGAAATACAATTACCCAAAATATAGAAAAGTAATCAACTAGAAGAAAAGAGAGTTTTTATCTAGAACATGAGTGTCATGAAAAATAGTCCCTAAAATCAAAAGTGGTCTATTAAATGTAGTGGCCTGTTTGAAAACACAGTATATTAAAATGTATAATGTTATAGGAGCTATACCTGCATAATGTTGGGCCACTTGTTAAGGACAGATGCATAATGGCAAGATTCAATTTTTCTGTTCTGGTAAATCAGCATCCATCTGATGGATTTAATTGACTATAAAGGGGTTTGTCAGGATTCTATCATGGGCTCCCAAATATAGTTGGACAAAATTAAACTACATACAGTAATATTTTATCCTTTTTTGCTAGAATCTATGATAGAGGCTCCTAGACTAATGATAGAGGAATCTAGACTAAATAAAATATGGAACACATTAAATTATTTAACTCTGTGGACAGAAGTCACAGTATATTAAAATTTGCAATGTTATAGGACCTGGATAATGTTTGGCTACTTGTTAAGGACTAGAGATGAGCGAATCTATTCGCCGCTTTGTAGATTCAATACAAATCTTAGTTTTTTTTCTACGCCAAAGAGAATCCGAATCTTTTTAGATTCGCTTCGGAAGATTCTTCTTAAATCTTTATACGCTAACGCTACATACGCATAATATAATTTGTACGCCAATGCTATGCATCTAATAATTTGTACGCTAATGTGTAGGTATTCACTTAAGTAGAGTACTTTTACTGTATGTTCATTATTTTTGTGGGCCTAGACAATAATAAACAAAAGCTTTGTACGCACTTTGTACATTCAGGCGTACGTATTCGTAGGAATGTTCGCAGAACACAAATTTTTTTAAACGCAACTTGAACCGAATCGAATCTTATCCGAGGCGAATCTTTTAAAAAATTTGGCAAATATTCGTCAAAGCGAATCTTGGAAGATTTGCTCATCTCTATTAAGGACTTCTTTTTATTTATAAGTACTACCATTACTGCCATTATTATAATTTACAAAACAACCAGTAAAAAAATATTATTTCAAATGTTTTAAATTTAGTAAATCAGTATTACAACAATAAAATAATTAAAACAAGTCAGTAAGCTACATTAAAGGGGTTGTCCAAGTTTTTTTTTTTTGCTCTTTGTATGTTTCTAACTAGGCAAACTTATCTTTAGTGACTCCTTTCTCAGATTTCACTGAGGGTCACATGACCTGTGATGTCAGATTCTCTCCCTGCTCTGCTGATGTTTTGTGCACAAGCCTCAAAGATCTTATAAGAGTCTATACATGAGATGTCACTGTGCTGGCCACATCCCCTGCACTGCTGACTGCTGCTCTCTCCCTGGATTCTTTCAGATAAGACTTTAACCCCTTCAGCCAGCACAGGCTCAGGGTTGAAGGCAGTGAGGAGACAAATGTTGGGCATAAGAGCTGACCGAATAGAAAAGATCTGAGTAGAGTATTGCACCAGAACAGGTAGGGGGGAGATCCTGTGTGTATCAGCAGTGCCATTGTACAGCTGGGACTTGTAGTTCTACACATACAACATGCTGTTGAGTATCCTAGAAGGCAGACATGTCACTCAGGGCAGACTTGTATTCACTCCCTTTGCAGAGCAGGGGGAGTGGAAGAGATTGTTGTTACTGCAGGTAAACAAAGGCCAGAAGAGAACCAGGGAAATGGGGAAACATTTTTTGCCTAAAACTTGCTTAACTTAGTTATATATTGCTGCTTATCAGATGTACAATGCTATATATTTTTTTCATAACTCGGACAACGCCTTTAACATACTTTGCTTAATTTTTTAAAACAAGATTTGATTTGAAATGCTATTATCCTTGTTACCATGTTATTCAAAGTAAAACTAAGCTATAATACAATTCGTCATTCTAGATTATACAGTCTGAATCAGACTGGAAATATTGCAAAATACTTTTAATTTAATATGACATTTAGAAAAATAAGACTGTACATTATGTGTCAAAAATGTATATAAACTATTTTGGAAATATTAAAAGACGAAGATATCGACAGTATGTGTAACCTGGAAATTGAGCACTAGATGGCACTCCACACCTACTAATAGAGATTATATTTCCTCTTTCCTTGCTACTATCAATATATGAGATTCTTGTCCTACGGATACTGGCCATGATAGATATTTTTTCCATTTTCATTCTTCTTCCATGAGCTTCAGTGCCTTACTTGGAGAAATTCTCACCTTTACCTCCACTGATTTAAAAAAATGCTTTACCAGAGACAGAATTATCAAGTAAAAATCAGGTTGGTCAAATTTTTTTTGTTACAAATGTCCTGGGATATGGTCCTGAGTCAGCTTCATTATATCATCCCAGAAGAATCCAAGCATGGCACCTTTGTTGGAAGAATTGCTCAGGATCTTGGACTGGATATAGGTGAGATTAATTCCAGAATGTTACATATTGTCTCTAGAGATGAGAAGGAATATTTCCAGGTTAATCTGCAGAATGGGATTCTGTTTGTTAAAGAGACGATAGACAGAGAGTCATTATGTCCAAATACACCCTTCTGTATTATTCCCCTTCAGGTCATAGTAGATAAGCCTGTGCAGATGTATCGTGTAGAAGTAGAAATAGAAGATATAAATGATAATAATCCAGCATTCTCCCCAACTGTGACAAATCTTATCATATCAGAAATAAAACATGCAGGTTCTCGTTTCCTATTGAAGGTAGCTGCAGATCCAGATCTTGGAACAAATTCCGTAACAAGCTATGAGCTCAGTGCAAATGATTATTTTGCTTTGGATTTCCAAAAATATATAAATCAAATCAAGTCATTGGAGCTTGTGCTAAAAAAAAATTTAGACAGAGAAAAGCAATCTGTTCACAACCTGACCCTTACAGCTTATGATGGAGGCAAACCAAGACTGAGTGGAACCACACATATTATTGTTAATGTGGAAGATGTCAATGATAATGCTCCTGTCTTTGATCAGCCATTTTACCAGTGTGGTATTGATGAAAATGCTATAGAAGGAACGTTAGTGTTCAAGCTGAATGCTACTGATCCGGATGAAGGGAAGAATGGAGAAGTACTATATAAATTTAGTAATATGGTGTCAGGGGAAGCAAAGGAAGCATTTACCTTAGACAAATACACAGGCGAAATAAGAGTGAAAGGCAAATTGGATTTTGAAACTGTTAATATATATGAAATTCAGGTTGAAGCTATTGATCATGGAGAGTTCCAGCTAGTTGGACATTGTCAAGTTCTAGTGACTGTTTTGGATGTCAATGACAACCCTCCTGTGATGTTGGTGACATCATTATCCGTTCCTGTTCCTGAAAATTCTCCTCAGGGGACAACAGTTGCCATCATCAGCATTCATGATAAAGATTCAGGATCAAATGGAAAAGTCAATTGCTTTATTTCTGAGCCTTCACCATTTAAGATAAATCCAGCTTTTATGAGTGATTTTTCTTTGACTGTAAATGAACCTTTGGATCGAGAAGTGAAAGATGAATATGAAGTTATGATTACTGCCAAAGATGAAGGTTCCCCTTCCCTTTCTACCTCAAAAACTCTGAAGATTGATATAAGTGATGCTAATGACAATGCTCCAAGATTTGTCCAGTCAGTAGATACAATATTCATCAAGGAGAACAATCCACCAGGGTCTCATATATATACAGCATCAGCCTATGACCCAGATATTGGGCAGAACTCTTTTATTACTTACTCAATTAGACAGCAGACAATTGATGGGATCCCCATTTCCTCTTATATTTCCATTAATCCAGAGAATGGGAGGATTTTTGCTTTAGTTTCATTTGACTATGAGCAGATTGCATATTTCCAGTGTCATATAAAAGCCACTGATGCTGGCCTACAAGCTCTTAGCTCTAACCTTACTCTAAACATTTTCATTGAGGATATTAATGATAACTCTCCCACATTCACCCCACTTCATACTGAACTAACAATTAAAACTTCTAGGTCAGCAGAACCCGGACACCTGATAACTAAAGTGAAGGCCATAGATCTGGATTCTGGATACAATGCTTGGACATTTTATAAATTAAAGGACCTTGGAGGATCTGGAAAATCTCCTTTTATCATAGCACATCAAACTGGAGAAATTACTTTAAAACGGTCATTGACAGATTCTGACAATGATGAGTATAGATTGCATGTAATTGCTCAGGATCATGGAGAACCGTTTATGACAGCGGAGACACAAATTGTTATATCTGTGGTGGAGTCTGGAGAAGAATTAAAGTTTGATAATCAAGAGACCAAGGTGACTTTTGAAGCATTTTCTGATGAAAATATTTACTTGGTTGTTTCAATCTGCATCATATCAAGTATTTTTCTCATTACTCTAATTGTGTTCAGTGTGTTAAGATGGCAAAAGTACAGAGATGAGGTCAATGAGCTGAAAGAAAACTACAAGATCTGCTCCAACACTGGAGGGAGCTGGATGTATTCACAGCACACTCAGTATCAAATAAGCTCCAATTCATTGCGACCTAAAAGTGACTTAATTGTCTTTGCTCCAAATAACTTTCAAACATCAGGGAATGAAGAGCAAGACAATTCACAAGGGGTCATGTTAAACTCCTCCTATAAGGTAAGAAGAATGAAATGTAATACTTTATGGCTACTTTTAAAGATATTATATTTATCCTATTGCTTTCTATACAGCACTATGTTAAAAAACAGAAAACCCCCAAAACATAACAGACAAGATAGTGTCATTTAAAACCTATATGACTGAATAGATGCAAAGCAGAATTATATGTATTGTCATTGCTTCTGTTTATACGTTAAGTTGGGGTTCGTTCAAGGCTCTTGTCTGTTAGGAAGCAAAGGTCACTTGCAAACTTTGCTATTACTGTTATTAAAGTGTCAAAAATCTGGACAGAAACCTTGATAGAACCCCTCCACCTAGACCACCAAATAAATGTGTAAAATAGAGAAAGATGAAGGCCAGGTGATAAGTTGTTACACTGTATCAGCTACTTCTTCTGATGATAACCATATAGATTTATAATTAAAGGGGCTGGCCAGGTTGAGAGCCAAAACCGGGCATATCCCTATCTTCCTCCACTCAATCCCTCTGATATGAGAATCAGAACATTTCATGCTTCGATGCTCTTCCATGCCCTGCTCTAAATCATGCAGGGCAATGACTTTTTGAAGAGATCCGGTGATGTACCGGGCTCTCCATGGGTAAGCTAGGTGGAGGCTTTCGCCTAGCAGTGAGCCCAGTGACATCACCATCACTAATGGGTGGACTTTAGTGCTGCCCTAGCCTATAAATTGGCTAGGGCAATGCTAAAACCTGCCCATTAATGCAGTAAAAACTGTGCGATACAGCACAGGGCATGGGAGAGCATCAGAGCATGAAATGTTCTGATTCTCATATCAGAGGGGTTGACTGGAGGAAGGTAGGGATATGCCCGGTTTAGGCTCTGAACTTGACCAGTCCCTTTAATTATACATATATATATATATATATATATATATATATGTATCTCTCTCTATTTTACACATTTATTTGGTGATCTAGGTGGATATATGATGCTCATATCAATGGTAGTGATGATCGAGCACCCTGATGCTCGGGTTCTCTGGCCGAACACTAGGGGGTGCTCGAGTGCTCGGCCAAGCACCCGAGTATAATGGAAGTCTATGGGAGAAGACCAGGCACCCCCTGCTCTGCAGAGGGGAGGGTGTCTGGTTAGGTAGGGAAAGATAGAGAAAATGGTGGCAACACCGCTGAAATGGTTAGGGAACAGCATTGGGGAGGATGTCTGGATGCATCTTGGACTCGCTGTTGTTAATGATGATGTCCAAGTATTACGCCACTTTTACGGAATGACAAAAATTCCCCCCCAAAACCCAAGACAACATCGATTTTAGAGGAAATATTGTTAGAAAACATATATTTACTTGTACGTAAAGTGCAAGTAGCAGCACACCCTCACCCCTCAGATCAGCAGCAGGCACTCACCCCGAATGTTTTACACGGTCAGCTCAGCAGCAGGCACTCGCCCCTAATGTTTTAGACGGTCAGATCAGCAGCAGACCCTCACCCCAAATGTTTTTGAGTGTCAGCAGCACTGAACGTCAACTTGTCAGGATGAGGACCAGAGTAAAGAAGTAACATAGTAACTTAGTAACATAGTTTATAAGGCCGTAAAAAGACATCTGTCTATCCAGTTCGGCCTGTTATCCTGTAAGTTGATCCAGAGGAAAGCAAAAAACCCCAGTGAGGTAGAAGCCAATATTCCTCACTTTAAGGGAAAAAATTCCTTCCCGAAGAGGAAGAGGAAGTAGAGGACGATGAAATCACTGGCCCAACATGGGAAGGAGGCAAGCTGAGTGAGGACAGCAGTACAGAGGGGGAGGGATGTGCAGCACCGCAACAGGCTGGAAGAGACAGTCGGG
The DNA here is from genome assembly GCA_900303285.1 of Rhinella marina. Lineage (NCBI taxonomy): Eukaryota > Metazoa > Chordata > Amphibia > Anura > Bufonidae > Rhinella > Rhinella marina. The sequence continues at coordinate 33,088 of ONZH01014975.1, read as the reverse complement.
TGGCAAAAGGGAGAAGGCAGGCCACACCAACAAGTGTGGACGATAAAAGAATTGTCATTTGGAACCTGTGCCATACCAAAATTAGCAGGGGCATGAACACTAGCAACCTGACCACCACCAGCATGATCTTCATGGCAGCAAAGCACCCTAATAGGTGGGCAAAACGTCTGGATCCACAACTGGTGTCTGCAGGTCACACCACTGCCTCCTCTTCCCTGTGTTATGTGCTAGCCAAGACGCAGGCCCAGATGCCTCCCCCCTGCACCTGGACCCTCGCAAGCACCATCAGCGAGCACATCCACTTCTGTGTCCCAGTGCAGCGTACAGATGTCCATACCCCAGGCCTTTGAACGAAAGCGCAAGTACCCAGCCACCCACCCACAGGCCATAGCACTAAATGCACACCTTTAAAAATTGCTGGCGTTGAAAATGTTGCTTGTGGACACTGAAGCTTTTGACAGTCTGATGACGGCGGCTGTCCCTCGTTACTCAGTACCTAGCCACCACTATTTTTGCCGGTGTGCCCTCACCGCCTTACACCAGCATGTGTCCCGTAACATAACCCATGTCCTGACCAATGCAGTTACTAGGTCCACTTAACGACTGACACATGGACAAGTGCTTCTGGCCAGGGACGCTACATTTCCCTGACGGCACACTGGGTGAACGTTGTGGAGGCTGGGAGCAAGTCGTACCCTGGAATGACACAGGTGCTACAGACACAAAAGATTGTGGGCCCTACTTCCATCAGGATTTCCGCCACCACCTCCTTCTTCTCCACCACTTCCATCTAGGAATTCTCATCTTGCAGCACCAGTCAGCCATTAGTCAGTAGCTGGAAGCAGTTTAGCACAGCGGTAGGGAAGCGGCAACAGGCTGTGATGAAACTTATTTGCTTAGGTGACAAACAACACACCGCCACAGTGCTGTGGCAGGGTATAAGGGACCGGGCTGAGCTGTGGCTCTCGCCACTCAACCTACAACCAGGCGTGGTTATGTCTGATAACGGCCGCAAGTTGGTGGTGGCTTTGGAGCTCGGCAAGCTCACACACATACTGTCACACTCAGGTGTGGGAGAAAACCACACAGAGTGTAGGAGAGAAAGGAGATTAGGCCTGGAAACGAAGAAAGGAAGATGGACACCTCCTAAAGGAAACCCTGACTCTAATCCTGACTGACTACGAGTATGAACAGGCCTGAAATGTAGGCAAGTTCATACACAGGAACCTAAACCAAACTGACCCTATAGGACCCTGGAACTAATGACAGGAATGAGTCTACCTGTTCCTCCAACAGGAAGGATGAACAGCAGTCTCCCTCAGGCCAAACAACTGCTTCAACTTAGTGGTTCAGCGGTTTCTCAAAACCTACATCAATTTGCTTGGAGGTGCTGGCCTGCCCTGCCGCCAGTGTTTTGTCGGAGCGGTTATTTAGTACCGCTGGGGGCATAATAACTGCTAAGCGCATCCGCCTGTCAACTGAAAATACTGACGCTAATCAAAATGAACAAGGCCTGGATTGCCCCTGACTTCGCTACCCCACCAGAGGAAAGCGGCTGAACATAAAGGAACTTTAAATGTGGCTTTTAAGGTGTATTGAATAAACTGTATTTCCATTCACCCCTTCCTCTTCTCGTCCTCTTCCTCCTCTTCCTCCATCATATCAAACTGCTTATTAGGCTGCCTCGCCTTTACATATTTAAGAGGTTCACCAGCAGGCCCTCACCCCTAATTTTTTAACGTAAAAAAATAACTTCACTCTGGTCCTCCTCCTGACATGTTGACTTAACCAGAACCTGTATTTCGCCATCCTTCAAACTGAGACATGAAGCTAGGAGTTTTGGATGACTTTGTTTCTTGTGCTCTGCCAGCAGACACTGTTTTACCGCGCCCACCGTGCACCATCAGCAGCACACCTACTTCCCTGTCCCTTACTGCTCGCCTTGCGCGTACTAAATGGTATATATGCAAGTTTGTCAAAAGTACAGTTGCGCAGATTTATTTTAGTGTATGAGCAGAAAAATTTCACCGAATGAGCAAACGTTATGCAGCAGACGCAGTGCATGTGCAGTATAACCTTTCTGTATCCTAAATACCTGACATCCAGTGTATTTTTTTCTGCCGTTAGTCATATAATGTATAACGTTTGCGCAATCAGGCACAGATAGTGTAGGGATAGGATTTGGCTAGTCAGGGCTAGTTGTTCTGTTGAAAAGACCCCCAAAGTCCTTTTAAGGACTTTTGTTATATCTGGCTGCAATATTGTTATTCTTGATGGTCACAATTTGCTCAAGTTTGCCTAATCTTAACACCAGCTGCGCAGCATGTGCAGGACAATGTATGTTTCTCCTATATACCTGACATTTATTGTGTTTCTTTCTTCCGCTAATCACGGAGACATTAGTAATGTCGCCTTCAATAGCTGCAGAAAAAAATACACCGGATTTCTGTTATTTAGGATACACAAATGTTAGACAGCAGGCGCTGAAAAGGTGGTGTTAAGGTCAGGCAACCTTGTGCAATTCTTAACCCACCACAAAAATAATATATTGCAGCCAGATATAACAATGGACTTTTGTGTCTTTTGAAAAAAACAACTAGCCCTGCCTAGCCAAATCATATCCCTACAGTATAAGTCCCTCCTTGCGCAAATGATATATAGCAGACGCAAATGAGGAACTGTGGCCTAAATTATCGGTATTAAATGTAACAACGGATGTCAGCTACATAGACTTTTGAACGGTTGTAATACGCTGTGCACCTAGTGTTACTGACAGGGCATACTTGGGTTCTTTTTACCACCCCAAAAAAAATGCAGAAGGATTTAACAAAGGACTTTTGTGTCTTTTGAACAATGATACTAACCCTGCCTATAGAAATTCTATCCCTACACTAGTCCCTCCTTGCGCAAATGTTATTCAGCAAGACCCAAAAGAAGTACTGCGGGCTTAACAGCAGTGCTATTTTCACCACCTTTAAACACCCCAAAAATAATAAAATATTGCTTTGTGCCAGATACAATAGCCCTTAAAATGGCTTTTGGGTCTTTTTTGAGTGATTTCTATTCCTGCCTAGCGTGCTTCTCTCCCTACAGTGTATGTCCCTCATTGCTGCAGCAGCGCATGTGGCGTTAATGGCAGGCCACCTAGCGCTATTTTCACCACCTTTAAAGTCCTCAAAATAAAAAAATAGGTTTATGACAGATATAATAGCCCTTAAAAGGGCTTTTGGGTCTTTGGTTAGCGATCTATATCCCTGCCTAGCGTTATTCTCTCTCTACACTGTCTGTCCCTGCATGCAGCAGCTCTCCCTGTCTAACACTGGCCGGGTCACATGTCACTGGGTGCTTTATAGCACCCGGTGACATGTGACCCAGCCAGCCAATCAGTGTAATGCCAGTAGCTAAGATGGCTACTGGCATTACACTGAATGCCATCCCTCCCCGCACGCTAATTAGCTAATTAGCATGCGGGGAGGTGACTCAAGCATGGCGCTCGAGCACACGCGGTATTCGGCCGAATGCCGCGTGGTCCCGAGCACCGCCATGTTCGGCCGAATACACTAATCAATGGGCCTGCCTGGGTGAAAAAAGGGATATGTCCGGGTTCAGAGATTAACCCCTTTAAGACCTGCTTGTGGAAAAATCCTATTGGTTTAGTACTTACAAACCATAGGCACACCTTGTTCCACTGTATGATGCCTCTGTAACACACCATGTTATAGAGTTTATTTTCCACTAGAAGCATTACCTCTGATTTAGCAGTTTGCTTTACATTTATTTTATTGGGTCACTCCCACTCATAAAACTTAGAGCACCTTTTGGTTAGAGATGAGCGAATCATGCAAGATTTTATTCGCCGAACATTCGCCGAACTTTTCCTAATATTCGTATATTCGACGAATAGATTTGTTGAATTTGCGTACAAAATATAAGTAATTATATGGCTTTTTAGTGAACATTCCACACTAATAATGAAATTTCAGTAAAAAGGTACGCAACCTCTTTGAACATGTATGCATAAGCGTACAAAGTGCGTATGAAAATGATGGGCTTTGCTGGAGAGTAATGGTGGAGGAATGCTCTGAGTCTGACCCCTGGCTTCATATGGATACTGTATCAGCAGATGACAGCAGATCATCCAGCTGAGACTGAGATTAGCGTGTCATCCATTCCACTACCTCATCTACTTTCTCCTCCACTAGCTTTTACAGAGTATTATAATACAGCGTGTGTATGCTGTATTCTGGGAGCACTCAGAAGAGGCATTATACATCAAGGCGGCACACTGAAGGGGCACTATACACAATGGGGCACATATAAGATGCACAATACATAAAGGAGGCACATATAAGAGGCACTTTTTATAAGGGGCACCAAGCATATGGCACTAGCATTAGGGACACTGTATGTGTACTATAAACAGAGGGCACCGGGCATATGACACTATATACAGAGGGCACAGAGCATGTGGCACTATATACAGAGGGCACAGTGTGTGGCACTATATAAAGAGGGCACAGAGCATGTTGCACTATATACAGAGGGCACAGAGTATGTGGCACTATATACAGGGGGCATATGGCACTATATACAGAGGGCACAGAGCATGTGGCACTGTATACAGAGGGCACAGAGTATGTGGCTCTATATACAGAGGGCACAGAGTATGTGGCTCTATATACAGAGGGCACAGCACATGTGGCACTATATACAGATTGCACAGGGCATATTCCACTGTATACAGAGGGCACAGAGCATGTGGCACTATATACAGAGGGCACAGAGCATTTTGCACTATATACAGATGGCATATGGCACTGTATACAGAGGGCACAGTGTATGTGGCACTTCATACAGAGGGCACAGAGTATGTGGCACTATATACAGAGGGCACAGAGTGTGTGGCACTACTATTGGGGGCCATGTGTGTAGCACTAATGCTGCTGTTATATTCAGGGCACTAAGATGAGTTTGTGTCAGTATGCAAGATGCCAATGTGTTGGTAAACCGTGAAGCAGAAGAGATCTTCTCGGCAAAATCTGAAGAGCTGAATTGTGGACAGGAGACGTGATCATGGTGGCCTGAACCAGATGGGGAAGAACTCAGGAGGAGACGTTACCTGTAAGTTGCTAAATGGAAATGCTTATTCTGCTACTGACTGTGTATGATGAGTGTTGTAGTGTTGTGTGGCGACGGCTGACCTGACTACTCAGATGGTATCGGTACTGAACTTTTAAAATCTGGTGATGTATTTAAGTAGAGAACTTGGTTCTGGTGCTGTATTTATGTAGAAAACTTGGTTCTGGTGCTGTATTTATGTCCTGCACATGGTTCTGGTTCTGTATTTATGTAGAGAACTTAGTTCTGGTGCTGTATTTAAGCAGAGAATTTGGTTCTGGTGCTGTATTTATGTACAGAATTTGGTTCTGGTGCTGTATTTATGTAAAGAACTTGGTTCTGGTGCTGTATTTATGTAGAGAACTTGGTTCTGGTGCTGTATTTATGTAGAGAACTTGGTTCTGGTGCTGTATTTATGTAGAGAATTTGGTTCTGGTGCTGTATTTATGTAGAGAATTTGATTCTGGTGCTGTATTTAGAGGTGTGGGCCAGTGCTTTACAAAAACTCGCAGCACTGGTAGTTTAGCTCCTTAGGCTTTTTAAAAGTTTTGTGGTATGTGTATATATGGTGTATTTAGGTATGTGTACCATGTATATGTAAACATGTGTCGTGACGCCGCGTCTCTACCGTTGAGTAGGGAACCTGTTGTTAAAAATTTGAATCCCACCCCTGCCTCCACCTGAACAACCAGGTAAATGATGTCTGGATTGTACCATTTCTCTGGTGAGTACATTGCATCACTGGTAGAAACTAGCCCCAGTTTTCTGTTGATATACTGTATTGTCCACCCTCTCTGTACTGGCAGAGATTGAATTCAGCGTAGCAGGTGGTGTCATACCAAATCAGAAAAAATTGCCTGGAATTGCGTGGAAAATAACACATTTGTGAAAATATATCAGGCATCCATGAGGATTTTATGCACCTATTTCCAGGCATGGGATTCAGCCGATTCCCTCCGGTTCTCCAGATCTGGTTGTTAAAATTACAGCCGGATAGGAGAACCGGGTTACCAGCTGAATCCCGATCTGGTGTGGCGGCAGGAGATGAGCGCTTCCATTGTGGAAGCGCTCATCTCCCTACATTCATCTGTATCGCAGTCGTCAGGACGACGATACAGATGAACACTGCAGCAGGGAAAGACGTCTCCCTCTCCTGTTCCTCTGATAGGCAGCATTCATTAGGCCTGCAGCCTATCAGAGGCCGTCGCAGGCAGCGCGATGACATCATCGCGTCCGCCTGAGCCGGGCTTGGTGCTGCGCAGGACACAGGCCGCAAGAGGCCTGCATCACATCGCTGACAGCATGGAGGTAAGTATTTTTTTTTTTATTTTCTATAGAATGCTGGGGGCATTGCTGGCACATGGGGGACACTATATGGGTATCAACTGAGGACATTGCTGGCACATGGAGGACAATATGGGGGCATCTACAGGCACATCCTTGGGGACACTATAGGGGGCATTGCTGGCATATGGGGGTCACTATGGGGGCATCTACTGGGCCATTGCTGGCACATGGGGGGCATCTACCGGGGGCATTGCTGGCATATGGGGGCATTTCTGGCACATGGGAGACACTATGGGGCATCTACTGGCACATCCTTAGGGACACTATGGGGGGAATCTACTGGAGGCATTGCTGGCATACGGGGGACACTATGGGGGCATCTACTGGCAGATCCTTGGGGACACTATGGGGGGAATTTACTGGGGGCATTGCTGGCATATGTGGGGCATGTACTGGGGGCATTACTGGTGCATCATGGAGGAGACTATGGGGGCATTGCTGGCATATCCTGGGGGCATTGCTGGCACATCCTGGGGGCATTACTGGCGCATCATGGGGGACACTATGGAAGGCATCTACTGGGGGCATTGCTGGCACATGGGGAACACTATGGAGGCATCTACTGGGGGCACTACTGGCACATTATGGGGAACACTATGGGGGCATCTTCTGGGGGCATTTATATTGGCACATCTGGGGGTATTTCCACTGGCACATCATAGGGGACACTATGGGGGCATCTTAAACTGGCATATAATGGGGACACTATGGTATTGGAGGGGGGAAGAACACTATGGGGGCATATTATATAGGCACATTATGGGGGCACTAAGAAGAGACATTTATACTGGCGCATTCTGGGGGACACTATGGAGGAATCTTATACTGGCACATTATGGGGGCACTGTCGGGAAGAGGAGAAGAGCACTATATGGGCCTTTACTAGGACATTATATCGGGGTATTTTACACATTATGGGGGCACTATGGGGACATTAGCTCAATTGGGGGCACTAAGAGGGGTATTTTTTGTACTGGCACACATTATAAGGGACATTCTTTGTAATGGTGAACATTTAAAGTATTGAAGGTGGCAGGAAGAGTTGTGCAGAAGGTGGGATGATGATAGAAAAGTAGGAACCTAAGATGTCTTTTTGTCAAACTGCAAAGACGAGAGATGGGTGAAAAATCATCGTGGCGCCTGGTCTTAAAAGAGAAGATGAGAAAAGAGAACGTCTGCATCCGAGGAGAAGTCACTGGATGTAAGAGGTATGTGGCGCTGTATTCTGGATAGCACTGAATATAATGTGTATGCAAATATGTCTTTAGTGCTGGGTTAAAATGTGTATAAAATGTATATGGAGTAGGTAAATCTACTGTAAGTGTAGCCTATGTGTAATTTATATACTGTATGGTGTATATTGCATATGTAATTATGCGAGTGTAGTGTCTATATAGTCTGTTTATGTATGCAAACCTCCCAACCATCCCAAATCTGGCATAACTAATGTGTGAGGGGCACAATGGAGACTAGGCAGGGTTGGAACATATACAGATAGACATTGGGTGGAGTTAGAGGTGTGGGCCACTGCTTTACAAAAACTCACAGCGCTGGTAGTTTAGCTCCTTAGGCTTTTTAAAAGTTTTGTGGTATGTGTATATATGGTGTATTTATGTATGTGTACCATGTATATGGTGTATGGATATGTAAACACGTGTTGTGATGCTGCGTGTCCACCGTTCAGTAGGGAACCTTTTGTTAAAAATTTGAATCCCACCCCTGACTATTTCTAAGACAAATTATTTTGTATGTATATAGTATTAACACCTGAATGATATTCATTTTCATTTGAAGATATTGGTTGGAATGAGTGTTATTATACGCCCCTCCCCCCCTTACCCAGAAAAGGGTGGACAAAACATACTTCGGGGTCTCGTCATCTTCCAGGTGTTCTGGTCTGTGTTTACCTTAACTGTTATTTGGTACTTTACCTGTTATTGTACATTTATCGCTGTTTAGGGCAGTTTATTTTTAGATACTGTAGTAAGCTTATTTAGGCACTTTAGTATCTGTGATCTGTAGTTCCATATGCTGCTTACATGTTTTTATTTGTTCATTTTAATCATGTTATAATCAAAATGCAATTGTATTCCATGTGTAGTTTGACATTTCGGGTGTTTTTATTCCCCTACACAGTCACACATCTCGTGCCTTGCTCATCAGGTCACATACTGTACTACTGCCCCGGCTGACATTACCACTACCATTACACAGCCACAGACCTCCTTCTTTGTCTATCAGGTGCCATACTTTCTGCTGCTACTGCTAGTCCCAAAAATTTTCTTCACAGAACCAAACTCATTGGCTCTTCAATTTCCTGGAACTGAAGCGAACGGTCATCCACTGATTTGTTCTAATTAGGCACAAAATGTTTTTTAAGAAATTCCCTTATCTCTAATCACCAATTTGTGAACTTCCATTTAGGTAACTTCACTAGTTACTGTAGGTGGAGAAAAGGAAGATACCATAGGTAAAAATATTAGCAAATTTATACACCCTGCATAACTTGTGAATAAAGATGAGCGATGTTTTGAAAAATTTGATTCAGCGACTTTGCTAAAGTTAGACAAAAAATGTCATTATTTACGAAACTGTCACAAATAACTATAAATCAAGCCACATGGAGTGACCATGCCGCTGGCGGGTTTCGGCCATGCTGAAGAACTGTGCAGCCAATAAGCCTGCAGCTGCCTTTCATTTAATGATGAAGACCACATTGTATAGTCCTTCTTCATTTTCAATACCTGCATGGCACCTTTAAACAGCGGCCACTGCTGGTTTGGCTGGATAGATGGGGGGACAAATAAATAAGTCTCCCCTCCACTCTTCCTCTTCAATATTATTCTATTTATCATTTTCAGCAACACTGTTTCCAGTACATGAGTGCTTGCCACATCTATCCCTATGCTCGGCTCACAGGACAAAGGAGGAGGACACGCAGGATGAGGGTTTTATACGGCTGTGACATCATAGGGAATTGGCTGGTGAGCTCACATTCCCAGGCTTCTTTCATGTTGTAACATGCAGCTGCCATTTTAGGAAAAACTGATTTGTTACCAAGAAGAGTGAGGAAATTTAGATTTGTTGCCAAAGTTTCCTAAACTTCGGACTGAATAATGATTCGAATGCTTCACTTTTCTCAACACTAATTGTGACCATATCCATAAACTAGTCATAGATCTTGTTCTAGCTATAGGTTAGGTGAACTGGGCTTAAAAAGTCTGAAAGGTATAACCAATTTCTGTAGTATACAAAAAGTAGAGATGAGCGAATCTATTCGCCGATTTGTTGATTTGTATTGAATCTTGGAAATTTTTAGCTGTGAAGCGGATCCGAATATTAGGTGATTCGCTTTGGCTAGGTACGCATTCGCTACGTAGTATGTCCTATAAATTCTACGCTATTGCTACGTATAAGTTACTGTTGCGTACGAATTCAATTCATTAGCAAATTTTTACTGTTTGTTTATCGTGTGCAAAAGCCCGGGAAGAAAGTGGTCACCTGACCTAGTGGGCAGAGCTTGCTCTGATTGGCTCAGGCTCGGTAAGCCAGTGACACATCACTTCTGCTGCGACTGTTGAGATGAGCAGAAGCACTGTGTGTGAAGTTCTGAGACTCTGAGACCTGTTTTGTGAAGATTGGGGTGTAATTGATCTGGGAATCCATATTACACATATCAGGGATACTGCAGGGCAAGTGCAGAGCCAGTTCAGGGCTAGTAATTAATCAGGCATGGAGAGAGAGACAGGGAGAGATAGGCAGTCAGGGAGATACAGGGAGATACAGGGACAAAGACCAGCTGCAGGGCCACAGAGTGAATTGAAAAATGTCTGGAATGGATAAGCAAAAGGGGTCCAGTTCCAGCCAGACCTCGAGCTCTAATAAAAGGAGAAGGTGGCACAGGGCAGAAGTGCCAAAGGACCTGTAGCCGGAGCATCTACTAGTAGTATTTGCAATACTTGGCCGTTGTTCCACCAGGATAACCCACCAAGGCGCAAATGCAGTGGGTGAGACGTCACTGGCTGACGGTCACATGACAAGCTAGATGCAGTGGGTATATATAATATATACAGCAGTGTATATACTATATATCTGTACACAGTGCATCTATTATACCTCATAACTCACATATCACTACACTGCAGTATATACTATATATCTGTACACACTGCATCTATTATACCTCATACCTCACATATCAGTATACTGCTGTATATACTATAGATCTGTACACACTACATCTATTATACCTCATACCTCACATATCAGTACACTGCTGTATATACTATATATCTGTAAAAACTGCATGTATTATACCTCATACCTCACATATCAGTACACTGCTGTATATACTATATACGCTTATCCACTGCATCTAATGTACCTTGTGCCTGACGTATCAGTACTCTGTGTGTATACTATGTGTCAGGTGTGAGGTATAAAAGATGCAGTGTGTACAGATATGTGGACAGTCATATATTAGGGTCACTGTGAGGTACGTGAGGTATTGGGGTTGTAGTTAAGGGTCAGGTCAGTTCCGGGCCAATATTAGAGTTAGAGGTCAGTATTGGGGTTAGAGGTCAGTATTGGGCTTAGGGGCCAGTAATAGGGTTAGGCGTAGTATTAGCATAGAGCTACATTCAGATGACTGAAAGTGTTTTACAGTCCTCAAATTGTGGATCCGCAAAACACAAATACTGGCCTTATGCGTTCCACATTTAGAAATAGAAATGCCTATTTTTTTGGACAAGAATAGGACATGCTTTATATTTTTTGTGGAGCCACGGAACTGAACTACAGATGCGGACAGTACGCGGTGTGCTGTCTGCATCTTTTGTGGGCCCATTAAAATGAATGAAACCTCACCCGTTCCGCAAAATTGTAGAACGGATGCAGACCCAGAAATATGGTCGTTTGAATGCACCCTTAGGGCCAGTATTAGGTTTATAGTCAGTATTAGTTAGGGGCCAGTATTGGGGTTAGAGGCAACATTAGGGTACATTCACACAATCGTATTTCCATTCACTTCAATGAGGCCGCAAATTCGTAGTTCCGTTCCGCGGCCCTGCAAAAAAGATAGAGTATGTCCTATTCTTGACCACAATCGCAGATCAGAACAGGCATTTCTATCATAGGGTTGGGCATGTGTGTTCCACATTTGTGGAACGCACCCGGCCAGTATCCGTGTTTTGTGGATCCGCAATTTGTGGACCGCAAAACACATATGGTCATGTGAATGTAGCCTTAGGTGTCAGTATTAAGGTTAGGGGTCCGTAGTAGAATTAGGGGTCAGTATGGCGTAGCATTAGAGTTAGAGAAAGTATTAGGGTTAGCAGCCAATATTAGGGTTAGGGACAGTATTGGAGGGCAGTATTAGGGTTAGGGGTCCAGAGTTAGAGGTCAGTTCTAGGGTAGGTGCAGTACTAGGGTTAGGGGTGAGACAGGGCTAGTATTAGGGGTCAATACTAGGGGGTCAGGGGCCAGTATCAGGGTTAGGGGTCCAAGGTTAGAGGTCAGTACTAGGGTAGCGGTCAGGGGCCAGTACTAGGGTTAGGGGTCAGGCAGGGCAAGTATTAGGGGTCAGGCAGGGCCAGTATTAGGGGTCAGGGGCCTGTGTTAGGGTTAGGGGTCAATGCAGGGTCAGTATTGGGGGTCAGGGTTAGAGGTAAGGCAGGGTCAGTATTTTGGGGCCAGTATTAGGGTAAGGCAGGGCCAGTATTGGGGGTCAGTAATAGGGAGGCAGGGGTCAGTTTTAAGGCTGCATATGTAGACAAAATGGGAGGGCAGCGCGGTCCACGATACAGACCCGGCCTCTTCTGGCAGGTCTGCTCCTGAGGAACGTCGCAGGCGGTGCGAGGTTCCTTTGTTCCGCCGGCACTGGCTGCTGCAGGCACAATTGTATCTGCATCTAGTGGATGCAGATGCAATTGGGTTCAGTAGCCGCAACGGCCCTGACATTCACCAGCCTGGGGGGCATGTGCCCTCCTGCCCGACGGTCCAGCCCGCCCCTGATCTCCTGCTGCCGCACAGGATCGGGATTCACCCGGTAACCCGGTTCTCCGATCCAGCTGTAATTTTAACAACCGGAGGGAATTGGCTGAATCCCATGCCTGGGTGGAGGGTATCCTTTTGCTTATGTGCACTAGGTTGATGCAGTGGTTAAAAAACTTCCATCATGCTTAGCAAACTGCATTGGTTGCCCTTTCTACTAGTTATAAATGTAGTGCTGATGGTGCAGTGGGTGTTCAATAGTTGGCAGAGAAGTTAAACACATGGGTGGCAGGCAGGGGTGCGCCACCAATGAGGCCAGATGAGGCCTCAGGGAGCACCAGGTAGGGGCAAGAGGGGGCAGTGGAAGGGCCATGGGCAATTGTGGCAAAGGGGTTAGGTTAAGAAATTGGCATTGGGAGGGGCGCCGTTTCAGTTTTCGCCTCAGGCAGCAGAAAGGCTAGGTGCACTCCTGGTGGCAGGTGTCTGCTTGGTGAAAGCTACAGCAAACTGGGTGCAATGTATCCTGGTGTATCCTGGTAGTATTTCGCCTCTCTTTCAGAAGTACAAGTAGTAAGGCAATACTCTATAACAAGTGTCTATAATAACATAACAAGTGTCTATAAGCATGGCTTTCCAATAGCCATCAATTTTCGTTGATGTTAATGATGCATTTCAGCATGCAAGCAATGAAGTATTCAGCCTGTCAGTGTGCCTAATGACCCAGTTTTTTTCAGGCTCTACCCCGACTGCAATGGTTGTTCACAGTTTTCATTCTCTATATCATCATGTCTGACACAATGATTATCTACAAACACAAATAATAAAGTAAATACAATTGTGCCATACTCACTATAGAAAATGTACTAATGCTACATTATAAGTGTGACATTTTGGCAAATACATTTTGTACAAAATTATTTGTGCCTAAGATGATCTCTTTAGTACAGGAACCTACACTAAATACTACCTCCACTGGTGCCATACTGGCCTTCATTTAATTCAGAGAATGCAGGTTCCATATGCATGCTGAGTCCACACTGTATTATACCTATTTTGGTGCCACAATGGCCTCCACTGAATTCAGGGAACACCTGTCCCACAGGCTGATTTTAATTAGTGCAAGTATAAAGCTGTAGCCTGCTCTCCCTGCATTTATTGGAGACCATTTGGAACCAGGAGAGGTAAAATACAGTGTGGGCTTAGCATGCAAGTGGAACCTGCATTCCCTAAATTTAATGGAGACCATTGTGGCACCAAAAGGAGTGTAATACAGTGTGGGCTCAGCGTGTATCTGGAACCTGCATTCCCTGAATTTAATGAAGGACATTGTGGCACCAAAAGAGGTATAATATATTGTGGTCTCTGCATGTATGTGGAACAAATATGGTACCAGCAGAGGTAGTATTTAGTGTAGGTTCTTGTCCTAAAGAGATCATCTTGCCGGTGGCGGATAGGCACAAATAATTTTGTACAAAATGTATTTGCCAAGAATCTCACATTTATAACATAACATAAGTACATGTTCTATATTGATTATGGCATGATTGTATTTACTTTATTATTTGTGTTCGCAGAGTGCTGTTGTTTGTTTTTGCTTTTGCTCTCTCTGCCATGGTGACGTGCACCTGCACACTGGTATGTGCTGACTAACCCACATTTATTTCTTTACAATGATTATCTACCTTGTTTCCTAGCTGTGCATGGTAAAACTCCATTTTTCCCTGCACTACCAACTCCCTGCTATGGTGTTCTGATATGTGAAGTAATTATTGGTGGCTTTGCAGTACTTGTACATATAGTCTAGCAAGTAGAAGTTCCAGCGAGTTGGAATATAGCAGATCAAATGGTGCAAAGGCAAACTATTCTGCCATTGCATGTTCACAAATGCATACTTAGCCACATAAGAACAGGTAAAATGCATACTCTCCCCAATATAGTCAGCACCTTCAGCCAGAAACCAAACTGTTTAAAAAAATGATATGCCACCAAATGTATCAAGTGCACCCTGCAGTGTGTACGTTATATTCTCCAAATGGAGTCTAGCCACAATGTCCCTGCTTTGTAGCTGACTATGTTATCAAGTTGTAGTTGACAGAGAGACATCCAGAGGGAAATTGTCTGTTTGATGCAGATTAGTAGGTGATCCATAGTTTGGCTTTGATCACCAGGCTTATTAATTGCATGACAGCATGACAACACTTCACTGTACACATAAAGCCAACATTTTGCCTCGGTGGGGACAATAAGATTCCCATTTAGGAGGATGTGGAGAAGGTGGACACTCACTTGGTGTAGGATCCAGACTGGCACATCCTTGTAGGTATTACTGGCACCTGGCCTCATTGCTATGGTGTAGCATCAACAGTGGCATGGAAAAAATTGACTCATTGGGTTGTTAAGGGCATATACTTCCCTTGACATAACAGCTGCTCCACATGTCAATGGTAGTGTTCAGCTCCCGCTTAAAGACAGTTTTTAGAAGCTGCCCATGTTCTTCACTACATTACAAGGCAGGGTGTCTTTTTGTGAATAATAATAGTGTCTATATATCCTTTATCAAGGCTGAGAACATGTCATCAGTTGCCTAAAGGAGGTATAGCAGCAATTACACTACCAGCAAGTTGGCGAGGTGACAGTTCAGCTGGAACACAAATACATTACTGGGGGATGCCTATTGTTATATCCTATATATAAGAATTCAGTAGCTCATCTGAAACCTCACCTTGAATAGGTGCTCAGTCTCACGGTACACCCAAACCGTGTAACAATAAGAATGCTAAATATACAGAAATAGAGGGCACACAATATATCGGGTACCATATGTATAAAAAGAACTTTAATTAAAATAATATATGCAATATATGCAACAATACATAAAACATCCAATAGTATCTGTAAACATTAAAAACTCATGAGGTAACTTTATATACTAAATAAAATAAAAAATAAAAATAAGAGATAAAAAAGCAAATGGAAATAGTATTGGCTATAGCAATTATGTCTGGAAATGGCAACCAATCAAATAAAAGTCTGTGCCAATAAATTGCATCAAAGATGGCAATAGCTCAAGTCATATTCCATGCAGGTAGTATTGCTTAGTTATAAGAACCGTTTCCTATTATGCTCTTAGATTGTTAATATGCTTAGTATATGATCAACAGTGCTTCAATCTCCACTGGTCGCTAGGTATATCTATAATTTGTCACAACAAATAAGTCCAGTATGATTAGTGACGTATTAGTCCATTATATACGTTCCAGTAGATGGTATAAGTAGTGTGGATTAATGATACAGACGTTCCAACAGATGGTATAGATAGCGTGGATTAGTTGTACGGATAACCACCACTGATGACACAGTTAAATATAAGAATAATAGGAATGTTTTTGGTACTTTACCCTCCTAAGGAATGATCCTTTCCACTGAGAAAGAAACCAGAGAGTTCCGAAACGCGTTTGGGGAAGAGGGAGACATTTGCAACCATTATTGCCGGCTTAAAAATCCCTATACTTTACAAGTATTGCCAGTAGTCACCATGGAGGAAGCAATTTATTGAAATCCAGGAATTGGTGGCGTATTCTGAACTTTCAGGACCTTGGAGTTTTACCCTTTCATCTTCCAGGACCTGCGAGCCGAATCACATGGTTAGATGACGTATGTACCACGTGATCGGAGGAACCAACAAGCCTTAGATCGGGAAGTCAGTTACACGGTCACAGCACGTGATCGGAGCCGCACAACGCCGTAGTCACGTGGGACGCCACGACTGGGACTCGACGTAAGTGCATGAAAGGATCATTCCTTAGGAGGGTAAAGTACCAAAAACATACCTATTATTCTTATATTTAACTGTGTCATCAGTGGTGGTTATCTGTACAACTAATCCACGCTATCTATACCATCTGTTGGAACGTCTGTATCATTAATCCACACTACTTATACCATCTGCTGGAACGTATATAATGGACTAATACGTCACTAATCATACTGGACTTATTTGTTGTGACAAATTATAGATATACCAAGCGACCAGTGGAGATTGAAGCACTGTTGATCATATACTAAGCATATTAACAATCTAAGAGCATAATAGGAAATGGTTCTTATAACTAAGCAATACTACCTGCATGGAATATGACTTGAGCTATTGCCATCTTTGATGCAATTTATTGGCACAGACTTTTATTTGATTGGTTGCCATTTCCAGACATAATTGCTATAGCCAATACTATTTCCATTTGCTTTTTTATCTCTTATTTTTATTTTTTATTTTATTTTTAGTATATAAAGTTACCTCATGAGTTTTTAATGTTTACAGATACTATTGGATGTTTAATGTATTGTTGCATATATTGCATATATTATTTTAATTAAAGTTCTTTTTATACATATGGTACCCGATATATTGTGTGCCCTCTATTTCTGTATATTGTTATATCCTGTCCACACATTCAATTATGGATAAGGGGGAGTAGACAGAACAATAGAAAAAATAAATGATAACAACAATGACATTGTACTGCTTGTGGATATAAATTTTTCATCTGAGCACGTGTTGCTTCCTCATTTGCTAAAGGAAAGCCCTAGTGCCTAAATGTGTGCTTAAATTAGCATATATAATTTTTGCCTACAGAGCTTGCAGACTACAATGGTTTTGTTACTGCGGAGAAAAATTCCCAAATTGAAGATATTCTCACAGACCCACCACCAGCAAAGCTCAAAACATTCATGCCACCACTGCTACCGACATCTAAGCTTGCCCTACTTTCTATGCCTACATCAACAAAAGTAGTGAAATCACCTTCTCCTGAGCCATAGTTTTATAGAATCAAATGGCAAACAAGCCCACTATTATAACTCTTACACAAAACACACGGTTACTTGATCTAGCCTATGCTAAATAGAATATTTGTAAAAACATTTTCAACACTGTTTTACCAAAATATTAGTTAATTGAGTCCAATAGAAATGTGAGTGATGCAGAGACAAACATCAGTTATACCAGCCTGTCATTAATTTCTTTTTTGTAATAAAATTTTCAATATTTATTTGGAAAAAATAAGCAATTGGACAAAGTTCCTTTACAATATAAGAGTGATTGATACAGATCACCAAATTAGGTATGAAAGTCCATGAATGCTTTAGAAACCAACTTTGCAATATGTTTAAAACAAAAAATATAAATTGGCTGGTACTCTATCAAGACAAATTGAGTACTGTAGTTTTAAATATTGATATGTAATGCAAGAGGAGTCTCAGTAAGTTGAAGTAGCTGTATCCAGATGATACTACACTAACTGAAGGTGTTCTTTCCATAAGGGCTTTCTCTATCAATTAAATCTAACATTTATCTGCTCTAATACTATTTCTGATTTAGGGCTGCATTACACATTCTGATGCGGCAGACGATTGTCAGGAGGGAAGAGTTCCCTCCTGGCGATCTCTTGCTTGCTATTACATGGAGCAATTTCATTCGCAGCATGGGAAAAAGGGATGGCTATGCCATTGCTCATCCCCATGCTGTCTAGTGGTTTGCTGGCAGCACATTGTGGTGTCTGCAAATTATAATTTTTAAACATGTCAAAAGATTTGCTTTGCCTGATGATTGTTTGCTAGTTCATTGAGCAATCGGCAGCAGTATTACACTGCCATAAGATCGTTAATGAGTGTTCATGCAAAAGCTTGTTAGCGATTATCTGCCAAAAAATTTAGCACAGTAATAAAGGCTTCACCCTAAACTGCTAAAAAGGAGAATTCTCCAGATCTCATTAGATCAATCAGTGTGGAGCTGTTAGATGTTCCCAATAAGCTGGATTGTAGCCAAACCAGTCAGCTATTAGGTGCAGGACACCCACTTTCTCCAAGCTGGTTCAATCTCAAACACTGCAGTTACACATCGCCATGGCTGTTCATTGGCTTCATGAAGTCTGGGAGTTTACTGCACAGAATTGTAAAGCAAACATGCGCACCCTGGGTGGGATCTGATGTAGTTTATTTAACACGCTTAAAATTATACTTACAGAAATAAAATCTTGTGGTTATGCATATAAAACATCTTAAAACCAAACTGGTATCGCCATCTTGAAACTCCTGCACCTAAAAGCCTACTGCCTTGGCTACAATTCAGCTTAGTGGGAACATCTAACAGTGCCACACTGACTAATCTAGTGAGGTATGGAGGTCTGGACTTAATCCATAATCCTCTGCCATAATCCTCCCTTTTAACCCTTTTGCTACATGTATGGCACTAGAGCGATAGATAAACATGGTGCTTGTTCGTGCGAGCAGCAGGCACCTTGGACAGCGGGTCTCCACTGTTTCAAACAGCAGAGACCTGCAGCTAATGACTCCGACTGGCAATAATGCTGACTGCGGTCATTAAAGCCTTTAGATGCCATGATCAAGTGTGATAACGGCATCCAAAAACTAAAAACCCCAGAAGTGTACGCTTCTGGGATTCTTACCAGCATCCTCTGCAGCCAATGAGGATGCCGGTAATTGAATTCAATATGCTGGTGTCTCTGAAGAGACCCAGGGTATTGGAGCTGTAATTCTTATTTTAGCCAGCAGGTAGCAGACCAACATATGAAATGAGCAATTCTAGAATCATCATTGATCTACAGATGTAGCAGCACTAGCGCTCACTGTTTTCGCATAGCGTTACTAACGAATCGCGACTTCTCTTCTTTCACTCCTTTCACTTGCAGTAAAAGTATGCTAATTAAGTGAATTTGTATGCATTAGCGTACAATGCGTAGCATTAGCATACAAATGTGTATGCATTAGCGTACAATGCATAGCATTAGCATACAAAATTGTACGCATTAGCGTACAATGCGTAACATTAGCATACATATTCATACGCATTAGCATACAATGCGTAGCATTAGCATACAAATTCATACGCATTAGCATACAATGCGTAGCATTAGCGTACAAATCATCAGATGCGTACTTTATTTACGATATTGCTCTGCGCTCACGCGATTCTCCTGTGATCGCTAGCGCTGCTACATCTGTATATGAAATATGATGGTACAGAATTAAAAAAAATAGTGAGTCTTGTAGTTTCAATCACGAGCTACAAAACCATGAAAAAGTAAAAAAAATATATATATCTTAAAACATATACAAATTTAAATCATCCCCCCATTCTGTAAAAATATAAAAATATTTTTCCAAAACGGCTTATGGCATAACAAAAAAAAGGTCAAATTTGCAGATTTACCATTTTTTCATAATCTCTTACACAAAAAAATATAATCAAACTGTGTTCACAAAGTCACACACACTCCAAAATAGTATCAATAAAAATGACAGATTGTCCTGCAAAAAATTGATCCCCTACACAGCTCAGTAGACATAATTATAAAAAGTTATGGGTGTCAAACTATGGTGAGTTTTTTTCAAAGTTTTAATTTATTTTCACACTATTTAGACATAAAAACTAAACATATGTGGTATTGTTGTAATGGTACTGACCCAGGGTATGAAGGGAATTTTTTCCAATTCCACCCCATTTAGACATTTTTCTTGCTTCCCACTACATTGTATGCCATATTAAATGGTGACATTAGAAAGTACAACCTGTTTTTTTTTTTAAATAAGCCTTCACATTGATATGTATAAGTTATAGCTCAAGGAAAATGGGGAAAAAAATGAAAACACAAAAATGAAAAAACCTCTGGTATCCAAGGCGTTAACAAATCTACTGTGCTATTTCATCAAGGAAACCTGCTGCAGGTTTAAGCTTTATTTTTATTATAATACAAAAGTATAAATATCAAGGTGCTCAACCTGTATCGAGCTCGACCCGCTAAAGCCAAATTAGCTATTAAATGTATACAAAATATAATAAAATAATGGTTGGCTCAGAAATAACCTGTTTGGTGTTTATTGTACAAAGCAATATATAAAACCACATATTAAAACATATATTTAAGAACAATAGCATTATAATTAGAGATGAGCGAACATACTCGTCCGAGCTTGGTGCTCTTTCTAGCATTAGGGTATTCGTATATGCTCGCTACTCGGACGAGCATATCACGATCCTCGAGGAAATGGCATCTTCCTCTTCCTGCATGTTAGCCGCCTTTTTTCAGCCAATCAACATGCAGGAGAGTCTTTGGTACCTCCTAGCATCACGTGGGGCCCCTACAAGTCGATAGCAGGGATTGGCTGGCCAGATCAGATGACCTGGGAATATAAGAATCTGGTCCCGCGCTGCTCGAGTCAGACGCCGCCTGCATGAGATTAGGGATAGAGCTGCTGTCTGTCAGGGAGAGTGTTAGGGCCTCAATTTAGATGTTGGTTAGGCAGGAATTACCCACAAAGAACCCAACAGCCCTTCTAAGGGCTACAAGCACCTTTTTTTTTGTCTCCTCCTGGCTGCTGGCTGGGACTTGTAGTGCAGCTACCGCCATCTTGGCTGCACGCTGTGCACAGCGACTGGTGGTAGAAGGGACAGCACGTGGTCCACACAGACCCAAAAGAAATTGCCCAAAGTCCTCTAAGTACTCATTTTTGCTGCTGCTGGTGCTGCTGCTGTACCTTGGCTTGCTGGGATCTGTAGTGCAGTCTAGGGAATACGTTTTTTTAATCATTTCTATACACTACAGTCCAGTGAACAATTATGTAGTGTACTGTACAGTAGCGTGAGTCTAGGGAATACGTTATTTCTCAGTTATATGTACTCCAGTCCAGTGAACAATTATGTAGTGTACTGTACAGTAGCGTCAGTCTAGGGAATACGTTTTTTCTCAGTTATATGTACTACAGTCCAGTGAAAAATTGAGTGGTTTGCGGTAAAATAGCCGCCATTTAAAGACTACGCTTTTTCTCAGTTATATGTACTACAGTCCAGTGAAAAATGGAGTGCTTTGTGGTAAAATAGCCGCCATTTAAAGACTACGTTTTTTTCTCATTTATATGTACTACAGTCCAGTGAACAATTCTGTAGTGTGCTGTACAGCAGCGTCAGTCTATAAAATACGTTTTTTCTCAGTTATATGTACTCCAGTCCAGTGAACAATTATGTAGTGTACTGTACAGTAGCGTCAGTCTAAGGAATATGTTTTTTCACTTAGTTATATATCCTACAGTGCAGTGAACAATTATTTAGTGTGCTGTACAGTAGCGTCAGTCTAGGGAATACGTTTTTTCTATCAGTTATATATTATACAGTGCAGTGAAAAATTCTGTCGTGTGTTACACACTAGCCGGAGTGTAGAAAATATATTTAGTGTTATTTAGTGTGTTGTACAGTAGCGTCAGTCTAGGGAATACGTTTTTTTCTCAGTTATATGTACTACAGTCCAGTGAAAAATGTAGTGGTTTGCGGTAAAATAGCTGCCATTTAAAGACTACATTTTTTTCTCATTTATATGTACTACAGTCCAGTGAACAATTCTCTAGTGTGCTGCACAGCAGCGTCAGTCTATAAAATACGTATTTTCTCTCAGTTATATGTATTATAGTTAGAGATGAGCGAGCACTAAAATGCTCGGGTGCTCGTTATTCGAGTCGAAGTTTTCCCGATGCTCGGGTGCTCGTTTCGAATAACGAACCCCATTGAAGTCAATGGGAGACTCGAGCATTTTTGCAGGGGACCAAGGCTCTGCCTAGGGAAGGCTGGGTGAAAACCTGGAAACCTCAGAAAATGATGGAAACACCACGGAAATGGACAGGAAACAGCAGGGGCAGCATGCATGGATGCCGCTGAGGCTGCCTAATCCCACCATTACCCCAAATTCTCCTAGTGGGGCATGTGTGGTATCGATTCTTCTCAGTTTAAAATCGTATACGTCCCCTATCTTGGGACCATATATTTCATGGATTTTTCGAACACGGAAAAGGAAAAAGAGCTTGCTCTGGCAAGGGGAGTGTCTTTTCTACTGCAGCTAAGGGGACGTGTCCATGCTCTGCCTATCACAGGTCAGGAGCCAATTAAATGAGGAACAAACAAAAATCAGTATAATATCTAATACGTCCCCTATCCGGGTAAATTGTTTGGAGAAAGGGCCTGTAGGTGGGGGGCAGGCTGGGGGGAAGAAGGTTGAGCTGGAAGAGCCAGAGGATTTCCCCCTAGGCTAGCGTGTGTGGTGGTGACAACAGCCGGATGGATTTGGAAAAACTTTAGCATCAACGGGTACGGTATGTATTCTTCTGAGTTTAATACCGTATATGGCACCTATCCGGAAAAATAGTTTGGAGAGAGCGAAAGATAGGAAAAAGACGTGCAGTAAGGAGCAATTACACGGAAACTATTAGATTAGGCAGACTTGGTCTGCTTAATTTCAACCCAGACAAATGAGAGAAAGAGAGGAAAATGACATATTTTTAAAAGTGACGTTCAGTATAGATCAAGTGTGGTATGTGTTCTATGTATACTACTCAGTTTAATACCGTATATGGCAGCTATCCGGAAAAATAGTTTGGAGAGAGAGAAAGATAGGAAAAAGACGTAAATTGTTTGGAGAGAGGGCCTGTAGGTGGGGGGCAGGCTGGGGGGAAAGAGGTTGAGCTGGAAGAGCCAGAGAAGTGCCTCCTGGGCTAGCGTGTGTGGTGGTGACAACAGCCGGATGTAGTTAGAATGACGACGCAGGACCCCAACTTAAAAATTTAGCATCAACCGGTACAATTGTCAATTATGAGCTCGATCAAGTGTGGCATGACTTTTTAGATGGAGATTGCATGTGGTCACGTACTCCCTGGAACCCCATAGTCACCCCTTCTCTGATGTGCTACCCCAGAACATTCTCTGCCCCAATTCGCAAGACCTTTTGCAGTCTCAGTGTGCTGACAGTGGGGATTTACCAGTGTTGTCTGAGGAGGTGGTGGACAATGGCGAGACACAGGTGTCGGGGTGTGAGGTAGTTGTATGGGAAACAAGTTACAGTGGGGACTCCTTGGGGGGACTTTCTCATGATGGGACAGATTCAACTTGGGTGGATCAGGCACAGGAAGAGATCAATTTTTTTTTGTGTTTATTTAACTTTTATTTAGCACAAATAACCACAGAGATATTTATTCGTTCTCTTCGCTGCGCAGTCTGGCGTTGGGGTTCGTCACTTTGATGGTGAGATGTGCCGCTCTCTCTACAATAGTCTTTAGGTTCTTTGAGAAGACGTTGTGGGCGATTTCTGCACAGAAGGACTTGTTGCTCATCAACAGAACCTCGAGCTCCTTGACATTGTGGACCAGGAATTTGCGGAACCCTGTGGGCAGCATGTGTTTGGTCTTCTTTTTGCTACCGTACCCAATGTTAGGCAATATAGATACACAGGTAATATTATTTTTCACACCTATCCCAAAAAAATTTTTACGCAGTTTGCGCAAATAAAACTGGAAACTGGAACTGGAGAGAGGGCCTGTAGGTGGACCTCTGGAAAAATTGTTTGGCGTGTACGCTTATCGGTGATGACGCCACCAGCTGCACTGAATACCCGCTCTGACAGCACGCTAGCGGCAGGGCAGACCAGCACCTCCAAGGCGTACAGCGCCAGTTCAGGCCACGTGTCCAGCTTTGAAACGCAGTAGTTGTATGGAGCAGAGTGATCGCTACGGACGTTGGTATGGTCAGCTAGGTACTCCCTCACCATCTTTCTGTACAGCTCCCCCCTACTCTGCCTAGACTGGGGACAGGTGACAGCGTCTTGCTGGGGTGACATAAAACTGGCAAAGGCCTTGGAGAGCGT
Source organism: Rhinella marina (assembly GCA_900303285.1). NCBI lineage: Eukaryota > Metazoa > Chordata > Amphibia > Anura > Bufonidae > Rhinella > Rhinella marina. The sequence goes on along the minus strand of ONZH01014975.1, from coordinate 8,933 downwards.
TCCCCTGCCAGTGCTGGACAAGCTGCCTGCTTGCCTCCTCTCCCACAGAACCATGCCCTCTGCCGCTAGCGGCGTCAGATGGGAAGAATTGTTTCAGCTTGTGCACCAGGGCCTGTTGATATCTATTCACTCTCATACTCCTTTCCTCTGCAGGGATGAGAGTGGAAAGGTTCTGCTTGTACCGTGGGTCCAGGAGAGTGAACACCCAGTAATTGGTGTTTGAAAAAATTCTTTTATCGTGAGGGTCACGGGATAGGCAGCCTAACATGAAGTCTGCCATGTGCGCCAGAGTCCCAACACGCAAGAATTCCCGCTCCTCAGTTGCCTGACTCTCCATTTCCTCCTCCTCCTCCAAGTCCTCCTCTTCAGCCCATACACGCTCAAGAGTTAAGGACTGAGTACTGGTACCCTCTACTGTCTCGCCGACATTCTCCTCCTCTACCTCCTCATCCTCATCCCCCTCCTCCGATACGCACTGAGAAACAGACCGGAGGGTGCTCTGGCTATCAAGCGACGTATCTTCCTCCACCGTCTCTTGTGACAAGCGCAAAGCATCCGACTTGATGCTGAGCAGTGAGTTTTTCAACAGGCAAAGCAGCGGGATGGTGAGGCTGATAATGGCGGCATCGCCGCTGACCATCTGTGTTGACTCCTCAAAGTTGCTCAACACCTGGCAGATATCAGACATCCACGTCCACTCCTCATTGTAGACTTGAGGAATCTGACTGACCTGACTACCAGTTCTGGTGGAAGTTGACATCTGGCAGTCTACAATCGCTCTGCGCTGCTGGTAACTCGGGATAACATGTTTAATGTCGAATTCCATCTCGTGGGCACGTCGCACAACAGTCGGTGAGCGGGCAGTTGTAGGCGGCGCTGCGCTGCCCTGAGAGTGACAGCATCTGTGGTCGACTTGCGGAAATGCGCACAGATGCGGCGCACCTTGGTGAGCAAATCAGACAGATTGGGGTATGTCTTGAGCAACCGCTAAACTATTAGATTGAAAACGTGGGCCAGGCATGGCACATGTGTCAGTCTGCCAAGTTGCAGAGCTGCCACCAGGTTACGCCCGTTGTCACACACAACCATGCCTGGCTTGAGGTTCAGCGCTGCCAGCCACACATCGGTCTGCGCCGTGATGCCCTGTAACAGCTCTTGGGCGGTGTGCCTTTTGTCACCTAACCTCAGCAGTTTGAGCACTGTCTGTTGGCGCTTACCCACGACATTGCTGCTGCGCCTAGAGCTACCGACTGAAGGCGCCTTGCCCATGGATGGTAATTCGGTGGAGGAGGAGGAGGGGTCGGAGGAGGAGGAGACATAGTACGTCTGAGAGACCGTGACCGAGGTAAGCCTCGCAATCCTCGGTGTGGGCAGTACATGAGCGGCCCCAGGGTCATTCTCGGTCCCAGCCTCCACCAAGTTAACCCAATGTGCCGTCAGTGAGATATAGTGTCCCTGCCCGGCAGCACTTGTCCACGTGTCTGTGGTTAGGTGGACCTTCTCAGAAACAGCGTTGGTCAGGGCACGGATGATGTTCTGTGACACGTGCTGGTGTAGGGCTGGGACGGTACATCGGGAAAAATAGTGGCCGATGGGGACCGAATACCGAGGGGCAGCCACCGCCATGAGATTGCGAAAGGCCTCAGTCTCTACCAGCCTATAGGGCAGCACCTCCAGGCTAAGCAATTTGGAGATGTGGATGTTGAGGGCTTGGGCATGTGGGTGGGTGGAACTGTATTTCCTCTTGCGCTCCAGCGTCTGCTGTAAAGACAGTTGAACGCTGCGCTGGGACACATTGGTGGACACTGTGGAGGATCGTGGAGGCGAAGGTGTGGTTTTCCGGCGGGAGGCGCTTGTGCCGGGGTCTTGGGTTGGGGGTTGACTAGCAGAGGCAGCGAGTGACACAGGGGGTTGACTAGCAGAGGCAGCGTGTGACACAGGGGAAGGATCAGTGTTGTGACCCGCAGGAGGTGGTGAACGGCCTTGGTTCCATTGAGTGGGGTGTTTAGCACTCATATGCCTGCGCATGCTGGTGGTGGTTAGGCTAGTAGTGGTGGCACCCCTGCTGATCCTGGTGTGGCACAGGTTGCACACCACAGTCCGTCGGTCATCCTCACTTTCTTTAAAGAACCTCCAGACTTGCGAACATCTAGGCCTCGCCACGGGAGCTTCAGTTGCTGCTGATGCACCAGCTCTGGCCCTGCTTCTCCCTCTGGCCACACCACTGCCTCTTCCAACCTGTTCTGGTGCAGCACTCGCCTCCGACTCAGAAGCACTGTCTTCACTCGGCATATCAACCCAGCTTGGGTCAGTCACCTCGTCATCCTCCGATTCCTCAGTCTGCTCCCCCCTCGGACTTCCTGCCCTGACAACAACTTCACCACTGTCTGACAACCGTGTCTCCTCATCATCCGACATCTCTTTATAAACTTCTTCCACTAAGTCAACATTGTCATCATCATCATCACCCACAGACTGCGACAGTTGGAAAACTTGGGCATCGGGAACGAGGTCAGCAGCCACCTGAGAAGTGGTTTGTGACTCTGGGAAGGGTCCAGGAAACAGTTCCTGAGAGTATGCCGGATCGCATTCCAAATTTTCCTGGGAGGGGGCAGACTGGGGGGAAGGAGGTTGAGGTGGAGCAACCAGAGGAGTGCTCCCTTGGGTAACGTGGGTGGACTGCGTGGAAGACTGACTGGTGGACAAATTACTTGAAGCATTGTCTGCAATCCACGATATCAGCTGTTCGCACTGTTGTGGTTTCAACAGTCTTCTACCACGTGTCCCTGTAAGTTGAGACATGAAGCTAGGGAGTGTAGCTCTGCGGCGTTCTCCTGCTCCCTCATCAGCAGGTACTGTCTCACCCTGCCCAGGATCACGGCCTCTGCCCCCTGCAGTAATTGAATGCCCACGCCCACGCCCTCGACCCTTAGACCTGGGGTTCAACATTTTCTGTATATAAGTGTATTATATAAAAAATAAAAAATAAATGGGCCTGGTGTACTGAAACCCACAAACTTGTTCAGTCTGGTTTAATTATTTGACGTAAAGAAAGTGACACCTGGACAGAAAATACGGATTGTAGTGAGTGTACTGAACTGTGACACACAGAATGGTTCCACGCAGCTGTGTGAAATGGATTTGTATCACTGAGCTAAAACAACTAAAAAACCATTTAAAAAAAATTTTTTTAGGAGTTTTGTTTTTTTGGAACGTGACGTGCAGAAACTATCGTAGAGCTAACTGACACCCTACTGATGGTGGCTATTTAGACTGCGACCCAGACAAATGTCGCACAGAGATTTTTGGGATCAAGCTATATACGTGACAGGCAGCAAAAGACTTGGTTGTATTAAGTGACATACAGAAAGTGTCACCTGGACAGAACATACGGATTGGCGTGAGTGGACAGCTGAACTGTGACACACAGAATGGTTCCACGCAGCTGTGTGAAATGGATTTGTATCACTGAGATATAACATTAAAAAAGGGGGTTATATATGGCGATAGCTGCACTACTAGTGCCAGCCAGCCAGCCAAGCCAGGAGACAAAAAAAATGTCTTGCAGTCCTTAGAAGGGCTGTTGGGTTCTTTGTGGGTGATTCCTGCCTAACAGAGAACTAAATGCAGGCCCTAACACTCTCCCTGAAACGCAGCAGCTCTATCCCTAACGACATCCAGACAGCATCTGAGCCGAGCACCGCGGCCAGTCACTAGTATATTCCAGGGTCACCTGATCCGGCCAGCCAACCCCTGCTATCGACATGTATGGGCCCCACGTGATGCTGGGTGTACCGCAGAGTATCCTGGCTTGTGATTGGCTGAGTTTATAGGTGCCAAAAATGCACGATGCGGAAGTTGCCATTTCCTCGAGCATGGCGAGATACTCGTCCGAGCAGCGAGCACTTACGAATACCCTAATACTCGAACGAGCACCAAGCTTGGACGAGTATGCTCGCTCATCTCTAATTATAGTCCAGTGAAAAATTGAGTGCTTTGCGGTAAAATAGCCACCATTTAAAGACTACGTTTTTTCTCAGTTATATGTACTACAGTTCAGTGAAAAATTGAGTGTTTTGCGGTACAATAGCCGCCATTTAAAGACTACGTTTTTTCTCATTTATATATACTACAGTGTAGTGAACAATTCTGTTGTGTGCGGTATAGTAGCCGCACTCTAGTGTTGACACCAACAAGTGACCAAGGTAGTTGAGGTAGCAGGTGAAGCACATAAAATTTTTCTCTAATACAGCATGGCGGTGAACCCAGAGTTACCAATTTACACTCAGGTAGCAGGTGAAGCACATAAAATTTCACACTGACACAGCATGGCGGTGAACCCAGAGTGACCAAGTTACACTCAGGTAGCAGGTAAAGCACATAAAATTTTACACTGACACAGCATGGCGGTGAACCCAGAGTGACCAAGTTACACTCAGGTAGCAGGTGAAGCACATAAAATGTTACACTGACACATCATGGCGGTGACACCACCAATGCCTTGGTCAGACTGACATTGCAGTCAAATGGCTGTAGGTGAGCCTCCCAAAAAATTGTTTAGGAGTATCTGTGGTTGACCCTTCTGTAAAATTGTTTTTGCTGTACAGTAGCGTCACACTATAAAATACGTTTTTTCTCAGTTATATGTACTACAGTCCAGTGAAAAATTGAGTGGTTTGCTGTAAAATAGCCGCTATTTAAAGACTACGTTTTTTCTCAGTTATATGTACTACAGTCCAGTGAACAATTCTGTAGTGTGCTGTACAGTAGCATCACTCTATAAAATACGTTTTTTCTCAGTTACATGTACTCCAGTCCAGTGAACAATTATGTAGTGTACTGTACAGTAGCGTCAGTCTATAAAATATATATTTTCTCTCAGTTATATGTTTTACAGTCCAGTGAAAAATGGAGTGGTTTGTGGTACTATAGCACCATTGAAAGACTACATTTTTTCTCAGTTATATGTACTATAGTCCAGTGAAAAATGGAGTGGTTTGCGGTAAAATAGCCGCCATTTAAAGACTACGTTTTTTTCTCATTTATATATATTACAGTTTAGTGAACAATTCTGTATTGTGCTGTACAGTAGCGTCACTCTATAAAATACGTTTTTTCTCAGTTATATGTACTCCAGTCCAGTGAACAATTATGTAGTGTACTGTACAGTAGCATCAGTCTATAAAATACATATTTTCTCTCAGTTATATGTATTATAGTCATGTGAAAAAAAGAGTGGTTTGCGGTACAAAAGCTGCCGTCTAAAGACTACGTTTTTTTTCTCAGTTATATATCATACATTGCAGTGACAATTTGAGTGGTTTGTGGTACAATAGCCGCCGTCTAAAGACTACGTTTTTTCTCTCAGTTATATATTATACAGTGCAGTGACAAATTGAGTGGTTTGCGGTACAAAAGCCGCTGTCTAAAGACTACGTTTTTTCTCTCCGTTATATATTATACAGTGCAGTGGCAAATTGAGTGGTTTGTGGTACAAAAGCCGCCGTCTAAAGACTACGTTTTTTTCTATCAGTTATATATTATACAGTGCAGTGAAAAATTCTGTCATGTGCTACACACTAGCCGGAGTGTAGAAAATATACGTTTTTTCTCTCAGTTATATATCCCACAGTGCAGTGAACAATTATTTAGTGTGCTGTACAGTAGCGGCAGTCTTGGGAATACGTTTTTTCTCAGTTATATGTACTACAGTCCAGTAAAAAATGTAGTGGTTTGCAGTAAAATAGCCGCCATTTAAAGACTACATTTTTTTCTCATTTATATGTACTACAGTCCAGTGAACAATTCTCGAGTGTGCTGCACAGCATGTCAGTCTATAAAATACTTATTTTCTCTCAGTTATATGTATTATATTCCAGTAAAAAATGGAGTGCTTTGCGGTACAATAGCCGCCATTTAAAGACTACGTTTTTTCTCAGTTATATATACTACAGTGCAGTGAACAATTCTGTTGTTTGCGGTATAGTAGCCGCACTCTAGTGTTGACACCAACAAGTGACCAAGGTAGTTGAGGTAGCAGGTGAAGCACATAAAATTTTACACTGACATAGCATGGCGGTGAACCCAGAGTTACCAAGTTACACTCAGGTAGCAGGTGAAGCACATAAAATTTTACACTGACACAGCATGGCGGTGAACCCAGAGTGACCAAGTTACACTCAGGTAGCAGGTGAAGTACATAAAATTTTACACTGACACAGCATGGCGGTGACACCACCAATGCCTTGGTCAGACTGACATTGCAGTCAAATGGCTGTAGGTGAGCCTCCCAAAAAATTGTTTTGGAGTGTCTGTAGTTGACCCTCCTGTAAAATTGTTTTTGAGTGTCTGTAGTTGACGCTCCTAAAAAATTTATTGGAGAGAGGCCCTGTAGGTGGCCCTCCGTAAACATTGTTTGTAAAGAGCGCCAGTTGGCCCTCAGAAACATTGCCTGTTGGCTTAGCATTTGTGTTCGAAGAGGAGGAGGAGGAGGAGAGGAGAGGATACATAAAGAACCTTCATGTTGAGCTTCTTTCCCCCGGTGGAGATTTGCATTCCAGTGAAATCCAGGCTTTATTCATTTCAATAATCATCAGCCTGTCAGCGCTGTCAGTTGACAGGCGTGTATGCTTATCAGTGATGATGCCACCAGCTGCACTGAAGACCCGCTCTGACAACACGCTATCGGCAGGGCAGGCCAGCACCTCCAAGGCGTACAGCGCCAGTTCGGGCAACGTGTCCAGCTTTGCAACCCAGTAGTTGTATGGAGAAGAGTGATCACGCAGGTTGTTGGTATGGTCACCTAGGTACTCCCTCACCATCTTTCTGAACAGCTCCCACCTACTGGGGGACGGGTGACATAGTCTTGCTGGGGTGCCATAAAACTTGCAAAGGCCTTGGAGAGTGTTCCCCTGCCAGTGCTTGACAAGCTGCCTGCTCCCCTCCTCTCCCCCGCTAGTTGGCCCACAGAACTACGTCCTCTGCCGCTAGTGGTGTCAGATGGGAAGGATAGTTTCAGCTTGTGCACTAGGGACTGTTGATATTGATTCACTCTCATACTCCTTTCCTCTACAGGAATGAGAATGGAAAAGTTCTGCTTGTACCTGGGGTCCAGGAGGGTGAACACCCAGTAATCGGTGTTGTCAAAAATGTTTCTAACGTGAGCGTCACGGGAAAGGCAGCCTAACATGAAGTCAGCCATGTGCAACAGTCTCCTTCTCTTCCTCCTCATCCTCCTCCTCCTCAAATTCACGCTGAGAAACAGACCTGAGGGTGGTCTGGCTATCAAGCAACGTATCTTCTTCCCCCATCTCCTGTGACAAGCGCAAAGCCTCTGACTTCATGCTGAGCAGTGACTTTTTCAGCAGACAAAGCAGCAGCATGGTGACGATGATAATGGCGGCATTGCCGCTGACCATCTGTGTTGACTCCTCACAGTTGCTTAACACCTGACAGATATCAGACATCCACGTCCACTCCTCATTGTACACTTGAAGAAGCTGACTAACCTGACTACCAGTTCTTGTGGAAGTTGTCATCTGGCAGTTTACAATCACTCTGCGCTGCTGGTAAACCCTAGGTAACATGTGTAATGTGGAATTCCATTGTGTGGGCACGTCGCACAACAGTCGGTGAGCAGTCAGTTGTAAGCGCCGTTGCACTGCCCTGAGAGTGGCAGCATCTGTGGTTGACTTGCGGAAATGCGCACCTTGGTGAGCAAATCAGACAAATTGGGGTAGGTCTTGAGGAACCGCTGAACCACAAGATTGAACATGTGGGCCAGTCAGGTTTTATATGCAGTGTTTATATGGGTTCTTGTTACTTTGGAAAATAGTATTGGTGTATAATGGCACATGTGTGAGCCTGCCGAGCCGCCACCAGGTTACTCTCGTTGTCACACACAACCATGCCTGGTTTGAGTTTCAGCGGCACCAGCCAAATATCGGTCTGCGCCGTGATGCCCTGTAACAGCTCTTGGGTGGTGTGCCTCTTGTCACCTAAGCTCAGCAGCTTCAGCGTTGCTTGCTGGCGCTTACCCACGGCAGTGTTGCTGCGCCTAGAGCTACCAACTGAAGGCGCCGTTCTCACAGATTGTATTTGAAAGTAGGAGGAGGAGGAGGGGTTTGAGGAAGAGGCATAATAAGTCTGAGAAAAAATGACCGAGGTAGGCCCCGCAATCCTCGGTGTGGGCAGTACATGAGCGGCCCCAGGGTCAGACTCGGTCCCAGCCTCCACCAAGTTAACCCAATGTGCCGTCAGGGAGATATAGTGTCCCTGCCCGCCAGCACTTGTCCACGTGTCCGTGGTTAGGTGGACCTTCTCAGTAACCACGTTGGTCAGGGCACGGATGATGTTCTCTGACACGTGCTGGTGTAGGGCTGGGACGGCACATTGTGAAAAATAGTGGGGGACCAAGTACCGAGGAACAGCCACCGCCATCACGTTGCGTAAAGCCTCAGTCTCTACCAGTCTATATCACAGCATCTCCAGGCTCAGCAGTTTGAAAATGAGGACGTTTAGGGCTTGTGCATGTGGGTGTCACGCTCTGGTGTAGAGAAAATAGCCACACCGAGCATACGAAGGAAGGGAACAGACGAAAACCAGGGAAACGGTCACCTCCTGCAGGGAACCCTGAAACTAGGCCCTGACTGTCTACAAGTATGAACAATCCTGGGTTGTAGGAGAGTTCATATACAGGAACCTAATAATAAATGCACCCTAAAGAACCCTGCAGCTAGTGACAAGAAAGAGTACACCCGTTCCTCCAAGAGTAAGGACGAACAGGAGACTCCAAAAGGAAAACCACAAAAGGGAAAAAGTCACTTATCTTTAAGCAGATATCGTAGCAACCGGATCTCAGCCGAGATCCACACCACACACTACTAAGTAGGCAGAAAGTATAAACCTCAAGGGATACTGGGAGAGGAAGGGGT
>ONZH01014974.1:15000-29293 GCA_900303285.1 Rhinella marina | reverse complement strand
AATCAATATCAACAGACCCTGGTGCACAAGCTGAAACTATCCTTCCCATCTGACACCGCTAGCGACAGAGGACGTAGTTCTGTGGAACAACTAGCGGAGGAGAGGAGGCGAGAAGGCAGCTTGTCAAGCACTGGCAGGGGAACACTCTCCAAGGCCTTTGCCAGTTTTATGTCACCCCAGCAAGACTATGTCACCCGTCCCCAATCTAGGCAGAGTAGGGGGGAGCTGTTCAGAAAGATGGTGAGGGAGTACGTAGCTGACCATACCAACGTCCTGCGTGATCACTCTGCTCCATACAACTACTGGGTTGCAAAGTAGGACACGTGGCCCAAACTGGCGCTGTATGCCTTGGAGGTGCTGGCCTGCCCTGTCGCTAGCGTGTTGTCAGAGCGGGTCTTCAGTGCAGCTGGTGGCATAATCACTGATAAGCGTACACGCCTTTCAACTGACAGCGCTGACAGGCTGATGCTTATTAACATGAATGAAGCCTGGATTTCACCGGAATTCAAATCTCCACCGGGGGAAAGCAGTTCAACATAAAGATTCTTCATGTATCCTCTCCTCTCCTCCTCCTCTTCCTTCCTCTCTTCTTACACAAACGCTGAGCCAACAGGCAATTTTTCAGAGGGCCAACTGGCTCTCTTTTCAAAGAATGTTTACGGAGGGCCACCTACAATCCCTTTCTCAAATCAATTTTTTATGAGCGCCAACTACAGACACTCAAAAACAATTTTTTGGAGGGTCAACTACAGACACTCAAAAACAAATTTTTAGGAGGGTCAACTACAGACACTCAAAAACAATTTTTTAGGAGGGTCAACTACAGACACTCAAAAACTATTTTTTAGGAGGGTCAACTACAGACACTCAAAAACAATTTTACAGGAGGGTCAACTACAGACACTCAAAACCAATTTTTTAGGAGAGTCAACTTCAAACACTCTAAGGCTTCATTCACACGACCGTATTTTGTTTCCGTGTCCATTCCGTTTTTTTTGCGGACCGTATGCGGAAGCATTTATTTCAATGGGTCCGCAAAAAAAACGGAAGGTACTCCGTTTCCGTATGTCCGTATTTCCGTTCCTCAAAAAAGATAGAACATGTCCTATTCTTGTCCGTTTTGCTGACAAGGATAGGCATTGTTACAATGGATCCGCAAAAAAAACGGAAACACGGATGCCATACGGAACGTCATCCGTTTTTTTTTTTTGCGGATCCGCAATTTGCGGACCGCAAAACACATATGGTCATGTGAATGAAGCCTAAAACAATTTTTTGGGAGGCTCACCTACAGCCATTTGACTGCAATCTCAGTCTGACCAAAGCATTGGTCATGCATTGGCCATGCTGTGTCAAGCTACATTTTTGGGTGGTTCACCTGCTGCCTGAGTCTAACTTGGTCACTCTGTCACCGCCATGCTGTGTCAGGGTAAAATTTTATGTGGTTCACCTGCTACCTCAGTCTAACTTGGTCACTCTCTTGTCACTGCCATGCTGTGTCATGGTAAAATTTTATGTGGTTTACCTGCTACCTCAGTCTAACTTGGTCATTCTGTTGTCACCGCCATGCTGTGTCAGGGTAAATTTTTGGGTGATTCACCTACTACCTCAGTCTCACTTGGTCACTCTGTTGTCACCGTCATGCTGTTTCAGGGTAAAATTTGGGGTGGTTCACCTGCTACCTCAGTCTAACTTGGTCACTCTGGGTTCACCGCCATGCTGTGTCAGGGTAAATTTTTGGGTGGTTCACCTGCTACCTCAGTCTAACTTGGTAACTCTGTTGTCACCGCCATGCTGTGTCAGGGTAAAATTTTATGTGCTTCACCTGCTACCTCAGTCTAACTTGGTCACTCTGGGTTCACCGCCATGCTGTGTCAGGGTAAAATCACATGTGGTTCACCTGCTACCTCAGTCTAACTTGGTCACTCTGGGTTCACCGCCATGCAGTGTCAGGGTAAAATTTTATGTGGTTCACCTGCTACCTCAGTCTAACTTGGTCACTCTGTTGTCACCGCCATGCTGTGTCAGGGTAAATTTTTGGGTGGTTCACCTGCTACTGAAGTCTAACTTGGTCACTCTGTTTTCACCGCCATGCTGTGTCAGGGTAAATTTTTGGGTGGCTCACCTGCTACCTCAATCTAACTTGGTCACTTGTTGGTGTCACCACCATGCTGTGTCAGGCTTATGCCTGCGTCATGGGGCGGGGGATAGGACAGCAGTGCCAGCATGTACAGTGGTGTCACCCGCAGGCGGTGATGGACCTTCGTTGCACCTAGTTGGGTGCTTTACTAACATGTGATGGGCATGTGACTTGCCCATCTTGGTCTGGGTCAGCACAATTGTCTTGAGGGTCACCACCAGGCTGTTGCCCAGAATTTGGCGTAATGGTACGATTAGGCAGCCTCAGAGGCATCCATGCATGCTGCCCCTGCTGTTTCCTGTCCATTTCCGTGGTGTTTCCATCATTTTCTGAGGTTTCCAGGTTTTCACGCAACCTTCCCTGTGCAGAGCTTTGGTCCCCTGCAAAAAATGCTTGAGTCTCCTATTGACTTCAATGGGGTTCGTTATTCGAAACGAGCACCCAAGCATCGGGAAAAATTCGACTCGAATAACGAGCACCCGAGCATTTTAGTGCTCGCTCATCTCTATTCTTTACCCATCATGTCCTATACTGTGCTGCTGCTGCTACTAGCCCTAAGCAGCTTCATATCTCCTGCCTTGTCCATCCTATTAGATAGTTTGCTGTTGTTGCCACTTCTACTGTCCATACAAAGCCACACATCTCCTTCCTTGTCCATTACTTTACATACCGTACTGCTGCTATGAACCCTACCCTGAACAGTTTAACAAACATGAAACTGCTCCCAAAACTGGGATAATTGTTTATGGCTATTGTAAAAAAATCATTGCTTCTTCACTTTCCAGGACAGCATTTTCTTCAAAATTGTCTGAATTGAGCGGGCACACTAATATCTGTAGCACACAGACAAATAGGCAGAATATGCAAAGTAAAATATACTATTTATTGCACACACCATAAAAACTAAAAACAATCAATTTAATATTGCCAATTAATAACATCACCTTCCTACACTAAAAAGTATCCACATGACAGTGAAATGTCCATATAAAGCAAATAGAGGTTAAGTGTATACGTGTGGAGCAAATAGAGGGTGAGTACATACGTCAGTGCTTTGATAATATCAGCCTTCAAGGGAGGCAACCACAATACCACTTGAATCACAATCAATGTCCTTTATGATCGTTGGTTCCTCTATGCCTTGGATATAGTTCCTCTATGCCAATCAATGCGATTGATCAATTGATGAAATGATATGTATGTCCTGGCTTTTATGAGTACTCACTTTTAGCCGGCTTCTGTCTCAGGGAGAATAAACTAAAATGTTATCCAACCTGCTCGCAGGCTTACCAGCTCCCTTGTATTCACAGGTACCTGCCGCTTACTCCATACGACTTCCCGCGATATTTGGAAAGGTCATGTGACCTCAGGTATGTTACGTGATTCGGCAAATTCACAGCGCTGTATAAGATCGTATATGCCGTCTCTCTGTGGTCTCCTGCTGTACAGATAGAGAAGTATTTGCACAGTCTATATCTCAGGTGGGATCTGGACTTCTTAGTAGATCGATGCCATACGCGTTTCGGAGTACCTCCAACTCCTTCCTCAGTGGCCATATTTACTTGAAGTCCATCCCTTCCTTTTATAGAATCATGCCAGTCCCACCTACTTTTTTGTTAACCCCTTACGGGACTTGTTGTTCTATATGTCACAACATACATCTCTACTGTATGTAAAAACATAAAACAGGCATACTCACAAAAGTAAAAAGTTATAAAAAAGTAATAAAAACACAACTGGTGTCTGAATCAAATCTAAAAATCTTGCAGTTCCCATGCATTATGCATGTGTTTTTTGACCTATATTTGCATTTTTTCTTTTTTTCTTCTTTGTGCTTGTTGCCTATTATTTTTTATGTCAAAACGTCAAAAAGTCAAAAAGATAGATAAACCTTTTTCCAGAACTTGTATTTTTTCAAATTTTGTTCTGACTTTCAATGGATGTCGTATATCTGGACTTCTCCAAAGCATTTGACACTGTACCACATAAAAGGTTAGTATATAAGATGAGAATGCTTGGCCTGGGAGAAAATGTCTGTATCTGGGTAAGTAACTGGCTCAGTGATAGAAAACAGAGGGTGGTTATTAATGGCACATACTCAGATTGGGTCACTGTAACTAGTGGGGTACCACAGGGGTCAGTATTGGGCCCTATTCTCTTCAATATATTTATTAATGATCTTGTAGAAGGCTTGCACAGTAAAATATCAATTTTTGCAGATGACACTAAACTGTGTAAAGTAATTAACACAGAAGAGGACAGTACACTGCTACAGATGGATCTGGATAGACTGGAGGCTTGGGCAGAGAAGTGGCAGATGAGGTTTAACACTGACAAATGTAAAGTTATGCATATGGGAAGGAATAATGCAAGTCACCAGTACATACTAAATGGTAAAATATTGGGTAACTCTGACATAGAAAAGGACCTAGGAATTTTAGTGAACAGAAATCTAAGCTGCAGAAACCAATGTCAGACAGCTGCTGCCAAGGCCAATAAGATAATGGGCTGCATCAAAAGAGGCATAGATGCCCGTGATGAGAACATAGTCCTGCCACTTTACAAATCACTAGTCAGACCACACATGGAGTACTGTGTACAGTTCTGGGCTCCTGTGAACAAGGTAGACATAGCAGAGCTGGAGAGGGTTCAGAGGAGGGCAACTAAAGTAATAACTGGAATGGGTGGACTACAGTACCCAGAAAGATTATCAAAATTAGGGTTATTCACTTTAGAAAAAAGACGACTGAGGGGAGATCTAATAACTATGTATAAATATATCAGAGGTCAGTACAGAGATCTCTCCCACGATCTATTTATCCCCAGGACTGTGACTGTGACGAGGGGCCATCCTCTGCGTCTGGAGGAAAGAAGGTTTGTACACAAACATAGAAGAGGATTCTTTACGGTAAGAGCAGTGAGACTATGGAACTCTCTGCCTGAGGAGGTGGTGATGGTAAGTTCACTAAAAGAGTTCAAGAGGGGCCTGGATGTATTTTTGGAGGGTAATAATCTTACAGGTTATAGTTACTAGAGAGGGGTCGTTGATCCAGGGAGTTATTCTGATTGCCTGATTGGAGTCGGGAAGGAATTTTTTTCCTTAGTGGGGAAAACTGGCTTCTACCTCACAGGGTTTTTTTGCCTTCCTCTGGATCAACTTGTAGGAAAACAGGCCGAACTGGATGGACAGATGTCTTTTTTCGGCCTTATAAACTATGTTACTATGTTACTATGTTACTTAACACAATTTAAAATAATAATGATGAACATAAAATGATGAACATTTTTAAGAGGCCAAGGTGAGGCTAATGAGTGGAGCACCTTTTCCATTCTGGTCTATGTAGTTGAGCCATTGGAAAATCAATAATTTATTTTCTTCAAAATAACATCAAGTCTGTTGCTATTCCCCAAACAGGGATAATGATCATTTCTGGGTTATTTAATTCTAGAAATCATGCACAATCTGATCCCCCAAAAGTCAAATTAAAATTGGAAAAACCCTCCTGGAAATGTCACTTTTTATTTATATTAGATTTTGAATTTATGCCTGAGTTACCGTATTTTTCGTCCCATAAGACGCACTTTTTTCCCCATAAAACAGGGAAAAAACGCTAATGTGTCTTATGGGGTGAATACAGGGAAAATAAATATACAATGTGCGCCGCATTTCCTATGATCGGTACATCGCAGGCTGCGCTGCATAGGAACAGCAGCCTGCGATGACATGTTACCTGAAGAGGGAGAGCCCGGCGCAGCGTTCTTGTTGGGGATCGACAGTGGCATGTGCTAGGTGGTAGGCATAGTGACCGGCCGGCCCTGTCTGGTGCTAGTTGATCGGCCGGCCGGCAGATTCTCAGGGGGAATGTTGTTGGGAGTGCGGGAGCAGGCAGATGAGGGGCAGAGCAGGCTTTCTTGCCACACATGCCAGCTCTGCCTCTACATCTTCACACTGTTCTTGCTCCTGTATACGAGGTATGGGGGCTGATGAGAGCCTTCTGGCTGATGGAGGACTGGAGGTTAATGAAAGGCTGGGGCTGATAAGAGACTGGGGGCTGATAAAGGACTGGGTGCTAATGAAAGGCTGGGGGCTTAGAAGAGGCTATGGGGCTGATATGAGGCATTAGAGGCTGGGCGCTAATGAAAGGCTGGGAGCTAATGAGAGGCTGGGGGTTGATGAAGGACTGGTGGCTGATGAGAGGCTGGGGGCTGATATAAGAGGCTCAGGGCTGATAAGAGGCATGGGGGCTGATCTGAGGTCTGAATGAGGGTCTTATTTATAGTGGGGCTCTTATCTGAGGTCTGATTGGGGGTCATTCACATTGGGGTCTGAGCAGTTTTTATTGGGGGTCTGGTCTGTGGTCTTATTGTGGTCTTATTAACATTGAGGGTCTGATTGGGACTGTCAGCTGAGGTCTGATGAACATTAGGGGTCTGATTGGTGATCTGACCTGAGGTCAAATAAAAAATATTTTTTTTCTGATTGCCCTCCGCTAAAATCTGGATGCGTCTTATGGGCCGGTGCGTCTTATAGGGCGAAAAATACGGTGAATATATTTGGACACAACTCAGGGAACTTAAATGTATTTCAATCTTTTAGTGAAAAATTTATTTTAACCTTAATTACTAGTAATATTTCAGCCCCATTTGTGTTCCAGCAGTCATTGCTTTTTATTTTTTCTTCAGTTTAGCTACAGTGGGGAAAAAAAAGTATTTGGTCAGCCACCAATTGTGCAAGTTCTCCCACTTAAAAAGATGAGAGAGGCCTGTAATTGACATCATAGGTAGACCTCAACTATGAAAGACAAAATGAGAAAACAAATCCAGAAAATCACATTGTCTGATTTTTAAAGAATTTATTTGCAAATTATGGTGGAAAATAAGTATTTGGTCAATAACAAAAGTTCATCTCAATACTTTGTTATATATCCTTATACATGTTGGCAATGACAGAGGTCAAACGTTTTCTCTTCACAAGGTTGGCACACACTGTTGCTGGTATGTTGGCCCATTCCTCCATGCAGATCTCCTCTAGAGCAGTGATGTTTTGGGGCTGTCGCTGGGCAACACAGACTTTCAACTCCATCCAAAAGTTTTCTATGGGGCTGAGATCTGAAGACTGGCTAGGCCACTCCAGGACCTTGAAATGCTTCTTACAAAGCCACTACTTCGTTGCCCTGGCGGTGTGCTTGGGATCATTGTCATGCTGAAAGACCCAGCCACGTTTCATTTTCAATGCCCTTGCTGATGGAAGGAGGTTTGCACTCAAAATCTCATGATACATGGCCCCATTCATTCTTTCATGTACACGGATCAGTCATCCTGGTCCCTTTGCAGAGAAACAGCCCCAATGCATGATGTTGCCACCCCCATGCTTCACAGTAGGTATGGTGTTCTTTGGATGCAACTCAGCATTCACTCTCCTCCAAACACGACGAGTTGTGTTTCTACCAAACATTTCTACTTTGGTTTCATCTGACCATATGACATTCTCCCAATACTCTTCTGGAACATCCAAATGCTCTCTAGCAAACTTCAGACGGGCCCGGATATGTACTGACTTAAGCAGGGGGACACGTCTGGTACTGCAGGAACTGAGTCCCTGGCGGCGTATTGTATTACTGACCGTAGCCTTTGTTATGTTGGTCCCAGCTTTCTGCAGGTCATTCACTAGGTCCCCCCGGTAGGTTCTGGGATTTTTGCTCACAGTTCTTGTGATCATTTTGACCCCACAGGGTGAGATCTTGCGTGGAGCCCCTGATCGAGGAAGATTATCAGTGGTCTTGTATGTCTTCCATTTTCTAATTATTGCTCCCACAGTTGATTTTTTCACACCAAGCTGCTTGCCTATTGCAGATTCAGTCTTCCCAACCTGGTGCAGGTCTACAATTTTGTTTCTGCTGTCCTTCGACATCTCTTTGGTCTTCACCATAGTGGAGTTTGGAGTGTGACTGTTTGAGGTTGTGGACAGGTGTCTTTTATACTGATAACAAGTTCAAACAGGTGCCATTACTACAGGTAATGAGTGGAGGACAGAGGAGCCTCTTAAAGAAGAAGTTGCAGGTCTGTGAGAGCCAGAAATCTTGCTTGTTTGTAGGTGACCAAATACTTATTTTCCACCATAATTTGCAAATAAATTCTTTAAAAATCAGACAATGTGATTTTCTGAATTTGTTTTCTCATTTTGTCTCTCATAGTTGAGGTCTATCTATGATGTCAATTACAGGCCTCTCTCATCTTTTTAAGTGGGAGAACTTGCACAATTGGTGGCTGACTAAATACTTTTTTTCCCCACTGTATATAAGATTTTGAATTTTGTTGGAAGATTTGTAGTTTTTTTTTAAGAACCATTTTAAGTTAAATATAGTGTAATACATAACATTTGTTACCTTTTCCATGGGGTCATGAGAGAGGATGTTTTTTTCTCTCCTCCCTGAAATCTGTCAGCTTTCCATTGCCCCTCACCCTCCTCCGAGCTGGCTGAGATCACAGTCAGCTGAAGGGAGGAGGTTTTCTTTAACCATTCATATCCCAGGCTGTGTAGCAGAGAGACATATGACAATGCAAGTTTTATAACAAGATAAGAATTTAAACATTATCTGCAATATGTGGGAGATCTAGCCTTTAGATATCTGCTCAGGAGTGAAAGCAGCTGAAGCCTACTTTCAGCTGTTATTAGTGATGATCGAGCACCCCGATGTCCAGGTACTCGGGTGCTCTGGCCGAACACTAGGTGGTGCTTGAGTGCTCGGCCGAGCACCCGAGTATAATGGAAGTCAATGGGAGAAGATCAGGCACCCCCTGCTCGGATGAGGGGAGGATGTCTGGTCCATAGGGAAACGTCAGAAAATAGTGGAAACACCACAGAAATGGTTAGGGAACAGCATGGGGAGGATGTCTGGATGCATCTTGGACACCGAAGTCGCTGCTATTAAAGATGATGTCTGACTATTACGCCACTTTTACGGAATGACAAAAATACCCCAAAAAAACCCAAGATTTTTTTTGCAGGAAATATTGTTAGGAAACATATATTTACTTGTACGTTAAGCACAAGTGCTGCCAAAAATTACACGGATGAGGCACTCCCATACAACAGGTATATCACATAAAGGAGAGCCTCATTCGCATTGTGGTAAAATTGTGGGACTCCAACACTCATAAAGCCTATGCACTAAGTGAAAGGGCTGCCAAAAATTACAAGGCACAGGCACTCCAATACACCCTCTATTACACATAAAGGAGTACATCAGAGACACCTGTGAAAAATTATCATTGATGGCCTGCTGCTGACACTCCAAAACAATTGGGGTGACATGCTGCTGTTACGCAGACCGTAAAAGACAATTGAGGGTGACACGCTTTTGACGAGCAGACCGTAAACAAAAATTTAGAGTGACACGTTGCTGCTGAGCTGACCGTTCCTAAAATTTAAGGGTGACACTCTGCTGCTAAGCTAACCGTCCAAAAAATTTAAGTGTGACACGCTAATGCCGAGCTGACCGTCCAAAAAAAATAATTCTTGATGTGACATTCTGCTGAAGAGCAAATTGTTAAAAAAAATTTAAGTGTGATATTCTAATGCCGAGCTGACCATCCCAAAAAATTAATTCTCGATGTGACATTTTGCTGAAGAGCAGACTGTTAAAAAAATTTAAGTGTGACACGCTAATGCCGAGTTGACCATCCAAAAAATGATATTTTTGATGTGACATTCTGCTGAAGAGCAGACCGTAAAAAAATTTAAGTGTGACACGCTAATGCCGAGCTGATTGTCCAAAAAAATTAATTCTTGATGTGACATTCTGCTGAAGAGCAGACCGTTATAAAAATTTAACTGTGACACGCTAATGCCGAGCTGACTGTCCAAAAAATGATATTCTTGATGTGACATTCTGCTGAAGAGCAGACCATAAAAAAAAAATGTAAGAGTGACACGCTGATGCCGAGCTGACCGTTTTGATTTGACATTCTTGATGTGACATTCTGCTGAAGAGCAGACCGAAGAAAAAATGACCAGGGCACGGGTTATGTTTCTGGACACATGCTGGTGTAAGGCAGGGATGGCACACCGGGAAAAATAGTGGCGGCTGGGGACTGCGTAACGAGGGACAGCAGCCGCCATCAGGCTGCAAAAAGCCTCAGTGTCCACCAGCCTAAATGGCAACATTTCCAAGGCCAGCAATTTAGAAAGTTGCTTGTTTAGAGCTATGGCCTGTGGGTGGGTGGCAGGGTATTTGCGCTTGCGTTCAGATGTTTGGGATAAGGACATTTGAACGCTGTGCTAGGACACTGAAGTTGACGTGCTGGCTGATGGTTCCTGCGAAGGTCCAGGTGCAGGGCAGGAGGCATCTGGGCTTGCGTCTTGGACAGCACGTAGCAGAGGGGAAGAGGAGGCAGTGGTGTGACCTGCAGACACAGATCATGGACCCAGGCGTTCGGCCCACCTTTTAGGGTGCTTTGCTGACATGTGTCGGATCATGCTGGTGGTGGTCAGGTTGCTTGTGTTTACGCCCCTGCTCATCTTGGTACGGCACAGGTTACAAATTACAATACGTTTATCGTCAGCACTTTCCTCCAAAAAGCGCCAGACTGCGGAACACCTAACCCTTGGCAAGGGAGATTGCCGCAAGGGGCTGCTCCGGGGAACAGTTGCGGGCCTGGTTGGCGTGGCCTGCCTTCTGCCTTTTGCCACCCCACTGCCTCTTTCAGCCTGATGTGGTGCTGCGGATCCCTACCCCTCTGTACTGCTGTCCTCGCTCAGCTTGCCACCTTCCCAGGTTGGGTCAGCTATTTCATTGTCCACCACCTCCTCTTCCACTTTCTCACTCTGGTCCTCCTCCTGATATGGTGAACTAACAAGAACCTGACTTAACTGCGTCTCATCCTCATCCACAACCTCTTGAGACACTAATTGCCCTTGACTTATTGGCAACTGTGTCTCATCATCATCATGCACCTCGTGAGATGCTAGTTGCCGGTCCCCACAGTCATCTTCTTCAGACTGTGTTTGCTCAATAGGTTGGGAATCAGGGCACAATATCTCATCATGTCCCATTTCAAGTGGACTTGGCGAGAGGCCCAAGCCAAGGAACGGTGATGAAAAAAGCTCCTCGGAATATCCCAATGTGGGATTAGTTCTTTGCCCAGACTCTGCATGGTGGGAGGAAGGAGGATCAGGGTGAGGATGCGGTTGCCCAGACTCTTGGCTACTGAGACTGGACTTTGTGGAAGAGGGGGTGGTGCTGAACCGACTGGAAGCATTATCAGCTGAAATCCAACCTACTACCTGCTCGCACTGGTGTGGCGACAAGAGTTGTGTCTTGTGCCGCTCTGCAAACTGTGACATGAAGCTAGGAATTGTGGATAACTTTGTTTCTTGGGCTCTGCCAGCAGGCACAGTTTCACTGCCATGGCCTCTGCGTTCACCATCAGCAGCACGCCCACTTCCACGTCCCTTAGTGCTCGCCTTGCACATATTGTATAGTATATATGCAACTTAGTCACAATTACAGTACTGCAGATTTTTATCAACTGTATGATTAGAAAAATTTAAACGAATGTCCAATATTCTGAATGCGCAAACATAATAGAGCAGACACAAATGAGGAACTGCGGCCTTAATTAACGGTATTAAATGTAACAACGGATGTCAGCTACATAGACTTTTGAATGGTTGTAATACGCTGTGCACCTAGCGTTACTGACAGGGCACACTTGGATTTTTTTTTTGCCACTCAAAAAAAAAAAAAAAAGCAGACGTATTTCACAATGGACTTTGGTCTTTTTGGAACAGAAACAATCTTTCTACCTACTCAAATCTTATCCCTATAGTTTAATTCCCTCCTTGGGCAAATTAAACTGCAGATGCAAATGAGAAACTGTGGCCTAAATTATCGGTATTAAATGTAACAACGGATGTCAGCTACATAGACTTTTGAACGGTTCTAATACTCTGTGCACCTAGTGTTACTGACAGGGCACACTTGGGGTTTTTTTTGCCACAAAAAAAAAAAAGCAGACGTATTTCACAATGGACTTTGGTCTTTTTGGAACAGAAACAATCTTTCTACCTACTCAAATCTTATCCCTATAGTTTAATTCCCTCCTTGGGCAAATTAAACTGCAGATGCAAATGAGAAACTGTGGCCTAAATTATCGTTATTAAATGTAACAACGGATGTCAGCTACATAGACTTTTGAACGGTTCTAATACACTGTGCACCTAGCTTTATTGACAGGGCACACTTGGGTTATTTTTGCCACCAAAAATAAAAATGCAGAAGGATTTAACAATGGACTTTTGTGTCTTTTGAACAATGATACTAACCCTGCCTATAGAAATTCTATCCCTACACAAGTCCCTCCTTGCGCAAATGTTACACAGCAAGAAGCAAAAGAAGTACTGCGGGCTTAACAGCAGAAATTATAGCAAAGTATGTCAGGTATATAGTATACAGAGAGTATCCTACAGCATGGAGCAGCAGCAGCACATGTGGCATGAATGGCAGGCCACCTAGTGCTATTTTCACCACCTTTAAACACCCCAAAAATAATAAAATATTGCTTTGTGCCA
This sequence comes from Rhinella marina, assembly GCA_900303285.1. NCBI lineage: Eukaryota > Metazoa > Chordata > Amphibia > Anura > Bufonidae > Rhinella > Rhinella marina. The sequence goes on along the minus strand of ONZH01014974.1, from coordinate 16,580 downwards.
GATACAATAGCCCTTAAAAGGGCTTTTGGGTCTTTTTTGAGCATTTTCGTTTCCTGCCTAGCGAGCTTCTCTCCCTACAGTGTATGTCCATTCTTGCTGCAGCAGCGCAAGTGACGTTAATGGCAGGCCACCTAGCGCTATTTTCACCACCTTTAAAGTCCTCCAAAATAATAAAATGTAGGTTTGTGCCAGATATAATAGCCCTTAAAAGGGCTTTTGGGTCTTTGTTTAGCGATTTCTATCCCTGCCTAGCGTGCTTCTCTCCCTACACTGTCTGTCCCTGCATGCAGCAGCTCTCCCTGTCTAACACTGGCCGGGTCACATGTCACCGGGTGCTTTATAGCACCCGGTGACATGAGACCCAGCCAGCCAATCAGTGTAATGCCAGTAGCTAAGATGACTACTGGCATTACACTGAATGCCATCCCTCCCCGCATGCTAATTGGCTACTTAGCGTGCGGGGAGGTGACTTGAGCACCGCCATATTCGGCCGAACATGTTTGCTCAACACTAGCTGTTATCACTCCCAATCTGAATTATAAAGGCTATATTTCACGTAGAGGAGCTAACGCTTCAATCCTGGTCTTGTTTTAAAGCTTAGATTCTCAGTTTTCAAACAGGTCGTTATCACTAGCTGCTACACAGCCCAAAATATAAAGGGTTAAGGCTGCCCTCCCCAGGCACCCTACTGCTCAAGCTCTGCTTGAGCTGAACTATTAGGTCCTTTTCCCAAAGTCAAAGATTTCTGGCAAAACTGTTAGGGGTTTAATCTGACTGCTTATTACCACTGGCTATTATCTATTTACATATAGCTATACATGCTGCTGTCACTTTGACATCCCATAACTGATTGGCTGAATTTGTCACATGCCCCCTCAAAAGACTTAGCTGAAGTAAAGTGATAGGAGATGTGGGTAGACAGGAAACCTAAATTTAATAGGGTGTTAGGGCTATGTGTTTTTCCATGCATGACGAGGGAAGAAAGGATATCTTGAATTTAACAGTAAGCATCTTACTAGAAGCTATAACTGAGGTTAGATATTGAAGGCGTATTCCAGAATTTTGATACTGATGACCATTCCTTAGGGTAGGTCATCAGTATCTGATCGGTGTGGGTATGACACCCCCACTGATCAGCTGTTTGAGAAAGCACTGGTGTTCCTGTGAGCGTTGTAGCCTCCTCACAGCTTACCATGCACAGCATCGTATATTGTATAGTGGCTGTACTTGGTATCACAGTTCAGCCATATTCACTTTAATGGGACTCAGCGAGATACCAAGCACAGCCTCTATACAATGTATGGGCTGTGCTTGGTAAGCTGCAAGAAGGCCACAGTGGCTTCTCAAACAGCTGATTGGCCGGGGGTCCCGGGTTTCAGAACCCTATCTGAACATAGGTCATCAGTATCAAAATCCCAGAATACCCCTTTAAATCATAGAGATATTAAAGGGGTATTCCCATCTCACAAATGTAGTTTGTATAGTTAGATATAGCCATACCAATATTATTACTAATATAATGTATTTATATAAAATGTACCGTTTAGAAGATTTCCCTATTTGTATATCCATTGTCCTAC
>ONZH01014974.1:0-10000 GCA_900303285.1 Rhinella marina | reverse complement strand
GTGAATATAAGGGTATGTCCAGGTTCAGCTCTGAACCCGGACAACCCCTTTAAGCAATGACTGGTGCCCCAATTATTGGCCTTCAACTAGGCTAGCAGGATTTGAGAATACAGGGATCCTGCCATACCGACTGTAAGAACAGATGTACAGACATGTACAAGCGTAACTAGAACTGACTGGGCCCTCCAGCAACCTCACTCCCGTGCAACCGTCACTCCTGCAGCTAGTCAAAATAGCCCACTCAGACAAGGCCAGGTAGCCGCTCCATACATTTTCTACCTGTATATACTATATGTCATGTCACTGTATATGTCATTGTGCAATACTGTTGAGGAGGCCCTGACAATAAAATCTTTAAGTCCTCCTCTCGGACACACCCCTTCTGAGTTCGGCCCCTTAGCAGCCACTTCCTCTGCTTCCACTATAGCTATGTCCCTTAGCCTAACGCTTAATAAGACAGTTGGGACATTCTTACACTGGAAATTCAGAGAAGTGTGCTAAGCGACAAACAGCATTACATATAGTATGCCCACTCTTTAACTTATACAGACCTAGCAAGCGCCAACATCAGTGGGTTAACGTGTTAACCTTACAGTGCAACTTGGTTAACCCAACAGTGTAACAAGCTCTGCACATTGTTTGCACATTGTTAAACTAAGTCAGCTTGTTATAAACTTGTGCGTTAACGCACAAAGAATTACTTTAGTGTCTGTTACATCTGTACCACACCCCTAAACCCCGCTAACCTACATTTGAATCCCGAGTAATGCATGACTCTTTTATTGTATCCCAAAATGTATAAAAACTCCAGACCACAAATGACAACAAACCTCAGACTAGACCCCCCCCAGACAAAAAAAATACAGATTCCAGATTACATATGTTTGCAGAACCCAGATCAGACTCCAAAATAAATACAAAAACCTTACCAGACTTTTAATAAATATAAACTCTAACAAACTCTCTCCCTATCTCTCTCCCTGCCTGATTAATTACTGTCCCTGCACTGGCCCTGCAGTATCCCTGATATGTGTATTGTAGATTCCCAGAACAATTACACCCCAATTTTAACAAAACAGTTCTCTGTCTCTCAGAACTTCACAGACAGTGCTTCTGCTCGTCTCAGCAGTCGCAGCACAACTGATGTCACAGGCTTACCGAGCCTGAGCCAATCACAGCAAGCCCTTCCCACTAGGTCAGGTGACCGCTTTCTTCCCGGGCTTTTTGCCTCATGAATAACAAACTTACAGTAAAGGTTCGCTAATTAACTGAATTCGTACACATCAGCATATAAAGTAACTTATACGTAGCATTAGCATACAATTTACTGGACAAGTACGTAGCGAATGCGTACAAAGATTTAAGAACATTTTCGAATCTAACGGAGCGAATCTCAAAAAATCCGGATTCGCTTCGGAGTGGAAAGTTTGTAAGATTTGATACAAATCTACGAAGCAGCAAATAGATTTACTCATCTCTAGTGACAGATTCTGCACATATTTGTGTCTTTATTGTACATTGTGGTTTTACATAATAGAACAATAAACAATTTGTAGTACCCCCAGGTCTGGGGTACTATATACCCCCTTGGTGAAAGCCAGGCTGTCCTGCCTCCCTCACATTGCTGTGAAGCAACTAGGTTAAAGACATAAGTATTTACACAAAAATATAATGGCTAGGCTAGCAATCCTCACTACCTGGATGACATAGAGGTTAGAGTCCCAAGGAACAATCCATGAGGTGTTACAGTTCAGTACACTCACTATTTTCTGTCCAGGTGACACTTTCTGTATGTCACCGAATACAACCAAGTCATTTGCTGCCTGTCACGTGTATGGCTTCATCCCAAAAATCTCTGTGCGACATTTGTCTGGGTCGCAGTCTAAATAGCTACCGTCAGTAGGGTGTCAGTTAGCTCTACGATAGTTTCTGCACGTCACGTTCCCAAAAAAAACAAAAATCCAAAACAAAATATAGAAAAAAAATTAGTTTTTTTGTTGTTTTAGCTGAGTGATACAAATCCATTTCACACAGCTGCGTGTAACCACGGACTGTGTGTCACAGTTTAGCACACTCACTCCAAACTGTATATTCTGTCCAGATGACACTTTCTGTACGTCACCGAATACAACCAAGTCATTTGCTACCTGTCACGTGTAAAGCTTGATCCTAAAAATCTCTGTGCGACATTTGTCTGGGTCGCAGTCTAAATAGCCACCGTTAACAGGGTGTGAGTTAGGTCTCCGATAGTTCCTGCTATGCTGTCTGGATGTTGTTAGGGATAGAGCTGCTGCGTTTCAGGGAGAGTGTTAGGGCCTGCATTTAGTTCTTTGTTAGGCAGGAGTGATCTCACAAGAACCCAACAGCCCTTCTAAGGGCTACAAGAATTTTTTTTTTTGTCTCCTGGCTTGACTGGCTGGCTGGCACTAATAGTGCAGCTATCGCCATATATAACCCTTTTTTTTTATTGTTATATCTCAGTGATACAAATCCATTTCATACAGCAGTGTGGAACCATTCTGTGTGTCACAGTTCAGCTGTCTACTCACTACAATCCATATTTTCTGTCCAGGTGACACATTCTGTACATCACTTAAATAAACAAGGTCTTTTGCTCTCACTTATACAGCTAGATCACAAAAATCTCTGTGCGACATTTGTCTGGGTTGCAGTCAAAATAGTCACCGTCAGCAGGGGCTGAGTTAGGTCTCTGATAGTTTCTGCATGTCACGTTAAAAAAAAAAAACAACTAAAAAATAAGATATAAAAAAAAGATATAAAACAAATAGTATTTTTGTTGTTTTAGCTCAGTGATACAAATACATTTCACACAGCTGCGTGGAACCATTCTGTGTGTCACAGTTCAGCTGTCCACTCACTACAATCCGTATTTTCTGTCCAGGTGACACATTCTGTACGTCACATAATTAAACAAGGTCTTTTGCTCTCACTTAGACAGCTAGATCACAAAAATCTCCGTGCGACATTTGTCTGGGTTGCAGTCAAAATAGTCACCGTCAGCAGGGGCTGAGTTAGGTCTCTCATAGTTTCTGCACGTCACGTTAAAAAAAAAAAAACTAAAAAAAAATATAAAAAAAATATTAAAAAAATAGTTTTTTTGTTGTTTTAGCTCAGTGATACAAATCCATTTCACACAGCTGCGTGGAACCATTCTGTGTGTCACAGTTCATCTGTCCACTCACTACAATCCGTATTTTCTGTCCAGGTGACACATTCTGTACGTCACATAATTAATCAAGGTCTTTTGCTCTCACTCATACAGCTAGATCACAAAAATCTCTGTGCGACATTTGTCTGGGTTGCAGTCAAAATAGCCACCGTCAGCAGGGGCTGAGTTAGCTCTCTGATAGTTTCTGCACGTCACGTTAAAAAAAAAAAAAAAAAACTAAAAAAAAATATAAAAAAATATATATAAAACAAATAGTTTTTTTGTTGTTTTAGCTCAGTGATACAAATACATTTCACACAGCTGCGTGGAACCATTCTGTGTGTCACAGTTCAGCTGTCCACTCACTACAATCCGTATTTTCTGTCCAGGTGACTCTCACTTATACAGCTAGATCATAAAAATCTCTGTGCGACATTTGTCTGGGTTGCAACTAAGCAGACGAAGTCTGCCTAATCTAATAGTTTCAGTGTAATTGCTCCATACTGCACGGTACGTAATAACATACGTAATTTTGATCTAACTTATCCACCTATATATTTACTTGTTCAGACTGAACAAGTTTGTGGGTTTCAGTACAGCAGGCCCATTTATTTATTTATTTTTTTATATAATACACTTATATACAGAAAATGTTGAACCCCAGGGCTAAGGGTCGAGGGCGAGGGCGTGGGAGTGGGCATTCAATTACTGCAGGGGGCAGAGGCCGTGGTCCTGGGCAGGGTGAGACAGTACCCGCTGATGAGGGAGCAGGGGAACGCCGCAGAGCTACACTCCCTAGCTTCATGTCTCAACTTACAGGGACACGTGGTAGAGGACTTTTCAAACCACAACAGTGCAAACAGCTGATGTTGTGGATTGCGGACAATGCTTCAAGTAATTTGTCCACCAGTCAGTCTTCCACGCAGTCCACCCACGTTACCCAAGGGAGCACTCCTCTGGCTCCTCCACCTCAACCTCCTTCCCCCCAGTCTGCCCCCTCCCAGGAAAATTTGGAATGCGATCCGGCATACTTACAGGAACTGTTTTCTGGACCCTTCCCAGAGTCATAAACTACTTCTCAGGTTGCTGCTGACCTCGTTCCTGATGCCCAAGTTTTCCAACTGTCGCAGTCTGTGGGTGATGATGATGATGATGATGACAATGTTGAGTTAGTGGAAGAAGTTTGTAAAGAGGTGTCGGACGATGAGGAGACACGGTTGTCAGGCCGTGGTGAAGTTGTTGTCAGGGCAGGAAGTCCGAGGGGGGAGCAGACTGAGGAATCAGAGGATGACGAGGTGACTGACCCAAGCTGGGTTGATAAGCCAAGTGAAGACAGTGCTTCTGAGGCGGAGGCGAGTGCTGCACCAGAACAGGTTGGAAGAGGCAGTAGTGTGGCCAGAGGGAGAAGCAGGGCTAGAGCTGATGCATCAGCAGCAACTGTTTCACGTACTGAAGCTCCCGTGGCGAGGCCTAGATGTTCGCAAGTCTGTAGGTTCTTTAAAGAAAGTGAGGATTACCGACGGACTGTGGTGGGCAACCTGTGCCACACCAGGATCAGCAGGGGTGCCACCACTACTAGCCTAACCACCACTCGCTGCCACCACTCGGAGGCCCCCTACAGGCCCTCTCTTCAAACAATTTTTCCGGAGGTCCACCTACAGGCCCTCTCTCCAAACAATTTTTCCGGAGGTCCACCTACAGCCCCTCTCTCCAAACAATTTTTCCGGAGGTCCACCTACAGGCCCTCTCTCCAAACAATTTTTCCAGAGGTCCACCTACAGGCCCTCTCTCCAAACAATTTTTCCGGAGGTCCACCTACAGGCCCTCTCTCCAAACAATTTTTCCGGAGGTCCACCTACAGGCCCTCTCTCCAAACAATTTACGTCTTTTTCCTATCTTTCTCTCTCTCCAAACTATTTTTCCGGATAGCTGCCATATACTGTATTAAACTGAGAAGAATACAGAAAACACATGCTACACTTGATCAAGTTCATAATTTACGACTTTACCGGTTGATGCTAAATTTTTAAGTTGGGGTCCTGCGTCGTCATTCACTGAATTTCACTGACCTCCTCAACGTCTCCTCAAAGAACCGAAAGACCATTGTGGAGAGAGCGGCACAGCTCGCCATCAAAGTGACGAACCCCAACGCCATACTGCGCAGCGAAGAGAACGAATAAATATCTCTGTGGTTATTTGTGCTAAATAAAAGTTAAATAAACACAAAAAAAAAATTGATCTGTGCCTGATCCACCCAAGTTGAATCTGTCCCATCATGAGAAAGTCCCCCCAAGGAGTCCCCACTGTAACTTGCTTCCCATACAACTACCTCACCCCCTGACACCTGTGTCTCGCCATTGTCCACCACCTCCTCAGACAACACTGGTAAATCCCCACTGTCAGCACACGGAGACAGCAAAAGGTCTTGCGAATTGGGGAAGAGAATGTTCTGGGGTAGCACATCAGAGAAGGGGTGACTATGGGGTTCCAGGGAGTACGTGACCACATGCAATCTCCATCCAAAAAGTCATACTGAGGCTCACCACCATGCTTTACACTGCAATCCTATTACTGAGGCTCACCACCATGCTTTACACTGCAATCTTATTGAAAGACAGACAATCAGGGGTTCACCGCCAGGTTGTCAGGCAGCATTTTTAAGTGGGTCACCATTACCGTGTCCCTGAAAATTGCCTTGGGGTCATCGCCAGACTATTTAAATGAAAGGTCATTGGGTTCTATACACACAGTGCTGACGGAAGCCCATCAGCCTTTCTAAACACAATTGAATCTGTCCCCTCATGAGAAAGTCCCCCCAAGGAGTCCCCACTGTAACTTGCTTCCCATACAACTACCTCACCCCCCGACACCTGTGTCTCGCCATTGTCCACCACCTCCTCAGACAACACTGGTAAATCAGCAAAAGGTCTTGCGAAGTGGGGCAGAGAATGTTCTGGGGTAGCACATCAGAGAAGGGGTGACTATGGGGTTCCAGGGAGTACGTGACCACATGCAATCTCCATCTAAAAAGTCATACTGATGCTCACCACCATGCTTTACACTGCAATCTTATTACTGAGGCTCACCACCATGCTTTACACTGCAATCTTATTGAAAGACAGACAATCAGGTGTTCACCGCCAAGTTGTCAGGCAGCATTTTTAAGTGGGTCACCATTACTGTGTCCCTGAAAATTGGCGGTGATGGACCTTCGCTGCACCTAGTTGGGTGCTTCCCTAACATGTGATGGGCATGTGCCTCGCCTTTCTTGGTCTGGGTGAGCACAATTGCCGTGAGGGTAACCACCAGGCTGTTGCCTGAGAATTTGGGGTAATGGTGGGATTAGGCAGCCTCAGAGGCATCTATGCATGCTGCCCCTGCTGTTTCCTGTCCATTTCCGTGGTGTTTCCATCATTTTCTGAGGTTTCCAGGTTTTCACCCAGCCTTCCCTAGGCAGAGCCTTGGTCCCCTGCAAAAAATGCTCGAGTCTCCCATTGACTTCAATGGGGTTCGTTATTCGAAACGAGCACCCGAGCATCGGGAAAAGTTCGACTCGAATAACGAGCACCCGAGCATTTTAGTGCTCGTTCATCTCTAGTAATAACTGATGATGAGTTAGTCTAAAACATAAGTTATAGTTATGGTAACCGGAATACCCCTTTACCATTGTCATCCACAGTGCTCTGCCTCTTTCATTCAGACCTACAGAAGTGAACTGGCTAGGTTGTCATAGATACCTGGTGGGTGGAGACTGCCTGTGAGCTTCTACTGGCTGATAAGGGTCATGTGACCAGGCTACTATTGACTAATGCATTTTTTGGGAATATCTCAGGAACAGTTTGTCCTGGAGAGCTGAAAACTGTTCTAAAACCTGCCTGGACACCTGATGTACATGTGTGCCAAATTTTGTGATTGTAGCTGCAGCGGTTCGGATTCCTTTAGCGGACACACACACACACACACACACACATACCCAAATTTATATATTAGATATGCAACTTTGTCAAGTACAGTAGTGCAGATTTTTATTAAGTGTATGATCATAAAAATTTCACCGAATGTCAAATATTTAGAATGCACAAATGTTATACAGCAGGCGCAAATGAGAAACTGCGTCCTTAATTAATGGCAGAAAAAAAAGCAACGGATGTCAGGTATATAGACTACAGAACGGTTCTAATGCCCATGCTGTGCACATGGTACCAGCGTCAGGCACACTTGCGTTCTTTTTGCCCCAAAATAAATAAAAAAAAAATGTATCCAGATATAACAATGGACTTTTGTGTCTTTTGAACAGAACTACTAGCCCTACCTAGCCAAATCCTATCCCTACACTATATGTCCCTCCTTGCGCAAATGTTATACAGCAGACGCATATGAGGAACTGCGGCCTTAATTAACTGTAGAAAAATAGCATGTCAGGTATATAGACTTCAGAACGGTTCTAATGCACACTCTGTCCACGTGGTATTAACGTCAGGCACACTTGCGTTCTTTTTGACCCAAAATAAAAAAAAAAATGCAGCCAGATATAACAATGGACTTTTGTGTCTTTTGAACAGAACTGCTAGCCCTGCCTAGCCAAATCCTAGCCCTACACGATATGTCCCTCTTTGCGCAAATGTTAGACAGCAGACGCAAAAGAGGTACTGCGGCCTTAATTAACGGTAGAAAAAATAGCAACGGATGTCAGGTATATAGACTACAGAACGGTTCTAATGCACACGCTGTGCACGTGGTATTAGCATTGGAATACTATATTCAGCCGAACATGTTCGCTCAACACTAATAATAAAGTCATATCTTTGTTAGATGGAGGAGCTATGTGAGTGAGATCTCAGCATTTACTGCAAATGTATGGAACACTGATTGGACACAAACATCCTTCTGAATATGCTTGATTGTGAGTAGTTTCTATACAGTTGATAGTAGTAGGGGCATGAAGGAACATTATTAGAGATGAGCAAGCACTAAAATGCTCGGGTGCTCGTTATTCGAGTCGAACTTTTCCCGATGCTCGGGTGCTCGTTTCGAATAACGAACCCCATTGAAGTCAATGGGAGACTCTAGCATTTTTGCGGGGGACCAAGGCTCTGCCTAGGGAAGGCTGGGTGAAAACCTGGAAACCTCAGAAAATGATGGAAACACCACGGAAATGGACAGGAAACAGCAGGGGCAGCATGCATAGATGCCTCTGAGGCTGCCTAATCCCACCATTACCCCAAATTCTCAGGCAACAGCCTGGTGGTTACCCTCATGGCAATTATGCTCACCCAGACCAAGAAAGGCGAGGCAAATACCCATCACATGTTAGGGAAGCACCCAACTAGGTGCAACGAAGGTCCATCACCGCCTGCAGGTGACACCACTGCTCATGCTGGCACTGCAGCTGAAATCAAGTTTAGAATCTGATCTTATCAGTTGCTGTGCCTGCTGGTGGTATAGTGGTGAGCATAGCTACTTCCCAAGCAGTTGATCTGGGTTCAATTCCCATCTATCGCAGGAGGCAATTCAGAATCAGTACAATATCTAATACGTCCCCTATCTGGGTAAATTGTTTGTAGAGAGGGCCTGTAGGTGGGGGGCAGGCTGGGGGGAAGGAGGTTGAGCTGGAAGGGCCAGAGGAGTGCCCCCTGGGCTAGCGTTTGTGGTGGTGACAACAGCCGTAATGGATTTGGAAAAACTGTTGCTTTAACCCGTATGGTATCAATTCTTCTCAGTTTAATACCGTATACGTCCCCTATCTTGGGACCCTATATTTAATGGATATTTCGAACACGGAAAAAGAGTTTGCTCTGGCCAGGGGAGTGTCTTTCCCACTGCAGCTAAGGGGACGTGTCCATGCTCTGCCTATCACAGGTCATGAGGCAGATAAAAGAAGAACAAAAACAAACATCAGTACAACTTCTGATACGTCCCCTATCCGGCTAAATTGTTTGTAGAGTGGGCCTGTAGGTGGGGGGGGGCAGGCTGGGGCAAGGAGGTTTCGCTGGAAGAGCCAGAGGAGTGCCCCCTGGGCTAACGTGTGTGGTGGTGACAACAGCCGGATGGAGTTAGAATGACGACGCAGGACCCCAACTTAAAAATTTTGCATCAACCGGTACAGTCGTAAATTATGAGATTGATCAACTGTGGGATGTATACTACTCAGTTTAATACCGTATATGGCAGCTATCCGGAAAAATGGTTTGGAGAGAGAGAAAGATAGGACAAAGACGTAAATTGTTTGGAGAGAGGGCCTGTAGGTGGGGGGGGGGGCAGGCTGGGGGGAAGGATGTTTCGCTGGAAGAGCCAGAGGAGTGCCCCCTGGGCTAGCGTGTGTGGTGGTGACAACAGCCGGATGGAGTTAGAATGACGACACAGGACCCCAACTTAAAAATTTTGCATCAACCGGTACAGTCGTAAATTATGAGATTGATCAAGTGTGGCATGACTTTTTAGATGGAGATTGCATGTGGTCACGTACTCCCTTGAACCCCATAGTCACCCCTTCTCTGATGTGCTAGCCCAGAACATTCTCTGCCCCAATTCGCAAGACCTTTTGCTGTTTCCGTGTGCTGACAGTGGGGATTTACCACTGTTGTCTGAGGAGGTGGTGGACAATGGCGAGACACAGGTGTCGGGGGTGAGGTAGTTGTATGGGAAGCAAGTTACAGTGGGGACTCCTTGGGGGGGACTTTCTCATGATGGGACAGATTCAACTTGGGTGGATCAGGCACAGGAACAGATGAATTTTTTGGGGGGTTTATTTAACTTTTATTTAGCAAAAATAACCACAGAGATATTTATTCGTTATCTTCTCTGCGCAGTCTGGCGTTGGTTCCTCACTTT